>CM021104.1:654556657-654757806 GCA_007115665.2 Sequoiadendron giganteum
TTGACAAATTTGAAGCCTACCAACTAAAGAGAGGAATTTCTTATATTTCGATCACAAAGTTTCTTTTCAATTTTTCTCATAATCCATTCCCACATTTCTTTTATGCAAGGATTAACAACAAGTGTAATACCAATATATCTAGTGATTAGGTTTCCCCCCATTGAAATTCAAATTTCTTGAACCAATCAGGAGGCTTACTATTCCATCTTAGCATATTGGTCTTAACTTTGGATATTTTGGCTCCAAAAGCTTCACAAAAAAGATTAAGTTTATTCATAAGGTAGTTTACATTATTTTCATAAGTTCAAAAAACATTTTTGTATCATCCATAAACTATAAACTTAATAATTCATCACCATTAGGAAGTAAGATGCCTCTTGGTTTGGGTGAGAAGGATGAATCTCTCATAATATAGAAGATAGCATCAGAAGCTGTCACAAAAAGTGCAAGAGTGAGTGAGCATCCCTGTCTAATAGACCTTTCCAAAGGAAATGGATTAGAAAGGGAGACATTGACATCCACCTGAGTAGTAGCATAAATTAATAGTGTTTTGACCATCTTACAAAATACCTTTGTGAAGCCAAATGTTTCTAGGGTCATTATCAAGAATGACCACTCCACTCTATTGTATGCTTTTCAAAATCAAGTAAGAGAATGTCAAAGTTTTGTTTAGAATTTTTGGCCCATTCCATAGCTTCCCAAATACTAATGAGGTTCTCTAGAATGTACTTTCCTTTAATAAAGCCAGTTTGAGTAGAGTTGATGACGTTGGGAAGGATGTTCACCAATCTAAGAGCTAAAATATTGGCAGAGATTTTATATGAGACATTAACAAGGTTATGGGCCTCCAATTTTTAATTAGACACTTATCGCCATCCTTAGGGAGAAACTTTATGATACCTTGATTGATATTAATACCCAAGGAGCCTTTATTTTTGGCTTCTGAGTAGACCTGTAATGGGTATTTTGTAATCCATTTAATGTTTTTCTTGTAAAAATCAATGTGGAGCCCATCAGGCCTAGGACATTTATCATTATTCAAATTATTAATTTCATTAAAAATCTCATCTTTAGTTATTGCCACGTTAAGGTCTTCAGAAGTGTCATTAGTTATCTTCCTTAGGGCAAGTTCTTTGCATATTTCTCTAGCCTTAAGACTTTATGGATTGTCACCTATAGTGGATAAAATATTTTTATAGAAGTTGTGAAACAATTTTTTATCACCTCAAGATCATTAGTCATGTTTTTATCTGACCAGATATTGCCCACTTGTTCTCTTGTCATCTTGGTTTTGATGTACCTAATGAAGAACTTGGAACCCTTATCACCATGGTTAAGCCAATTCAATTTGGCCTTACTCTTAAACCTAATATCTTCCTTGCTTGAATTCCTCTCAATTTATTTTTTAAAGTCACTAACTCTTCATTAAGTCTCGTGTCCTTAGGATCATATTGAAATTTTTTTCCAGGTTAAGAAGAGAATCCTAGAGATCATTTTCTCTTTTCCTAGAATCTAGAGTTCTCTCTTTCCCAATAATTTGAAAGATATTCGACCAAATTTTTACGTTGTTGTCCCATCTTTCAATAAGAATTTAGTCCTTTAATATCCACTTATCTATTTCTCTTAATATAAATATGGCATCACAAAAATCCTCATATTTCAGTGGACTGGTGTTTAGTAAAAAAATCCTTTTTTAAAATAGACATTAGATCTAATATTATCAAGAATAATTCTACATGTTCATATTGGATGATGGTCATATAGAGAGTATGGTGTAACCTTGACTCTACACCCATCCTCAATATGATCAAAGCTAAAGAAGTCTTTATTCACATAGAACCTATCCAAGCGATAATAGAACCTTTTGGAGCCTTGTTGACTATGGCACCATGTAACCCAAATGTGGTGGTTTTCTTTCTTACAACCTTCAAGGGGATCAAAGAGATTAAGCTTATTACTTATTTTTTACCAGAATAATTTCTTATTCCCCTTCCATTCCATCTGATTGCCTCCTACCTTGTCTTCTTGACTTTCTACCATATTAAAGTTCCCTCCAATGATCTAAGGAATTTTCTAAAGATTACACAACCATTTTCAAAGATAAATTCTCTCTAAGTGATCATTAGGGGCATAAATGACACACATACCAAATTTATTCTCTTCTTTCTTTATGATGACCTAAACTACTCTATTACAAGGGGAAACCCCATATTCAACAACAAAGGGAGAATATGTATTTGAGAGTAGAATAAACACACCCTCTACCTTTTTCATGATTAGTACGGAACTAGGTGGCATCCTTCCAAATAAACCTCAGGTTAGTTTCTAAAGTAAATTTAAATGATTTTACTTCTTGTAAAAACCTACATCCTTGTTATGCAATTCAATAATAAGTCTTATAACAATGAACTTTCTATCAGGGGATTCTAGTCCCCTTATATTCCAATTCATGCAATTGATCATCATTAAGAATCTGATTTATATTCAATTCTAGAGGTCTTAAACTTTTCAAAACACTTGGGGAGGCTAGTTTATTTGTCTAGTCTTTTAGGGTTATAAAATGAATCCTCTCTACTATTGTATCTTCTCTTAAATTTCTTAACTTTAATCCATCCCCCATCTACTAGTTTAGCCCCTTATTCAATTTGGGATTCATCCATATTGAGGGCCTATGTAGCTTCAGAGCATGTAATTGCTAACATGTTCCTGAAATCCATGTTAGTTATGTTACCAATTTCTACTAAAGAGTCATCTGCTTCATAGGAATTACCAACAACATTGTCCATATCCAGATTTACTTTATCTTCCTTCAATTATTGCGGCATTGGAATAACCAGGAAAATGATGTTGTCAGTTAGCATTGCATCCTACCTAGCATAATTATGACTAGGTACCTAGTCTTGATTTGATTGAATTTCAATAGGCACAACATTATGGGACTCCTTTATGCATTGAGCATTAAAATTATTGGGTAAATCATTGTGAAATCTAGGTATTTGGAATTCACCCTCTCTTAGGTATATGGGATTGAAGAGATTTTGTTCAAATGGATTACTTATATGTTGTGATAATTCATTATTACTTATATGTTGTGAACTTATATAAAATATGTTATTAGAGGAGCATCCATCTTTAATAGCTTTTTCGATTCTCAAGTTCAAGGGTAAAGTTGGGACAACATTTGCATGTCCATGTTTATCCATGGAAATGTCAGTCACATAAGGATTAAAGGTGGAGCTATCCAATGAGAGATCCTTAGAATAATAAGATTTGCACTTGACATTCTTATCGAGAGACTAAAAAACTACTAGATTTTTATCCCCTAAAATTTGATCCCTTTTCTTCTTGGCGTTCCTACTTTGGACCTTATCTATTTCTAAGTCTAGGATAGCATTAATTTGTTGAGGATTATCAATGGGAAATTCCAAATTAGAAGTGCAAGTAAAAGAAGGTGCATTAATACTTAAAACCTTACTATTAAAAGGACCAGTTCTTTTTTAACTAGCTCATTATTAGAAGCCCCCATTTGCTTAGGGAATATTTTTGTTTGCATTTGGGTTCTGCAACCTTATTAGGTTCTGATTGAGGGAATATTCTATCACCCATATACCCAATAGAAATTATGACAAAGGTATTACATACATTGGGAGGGTGATGTTTAATCTAACCCCATCAACAACCTCTGTTAAATTATTAAGAGGCTTTCTCTGAGAATATTCTTTAGATCTATGGCATTTTTTCTTGAATTTAAAAACTTGATTTTATTATCTTTCTTTGTCTTGGAAATCCTTGACTTGATTTCATCAATTACAAGGGCTTGAGCATTCTTCTTAATAACAATGGCTGGAGAGGGGGGATGAGAGCATGCCAGAACATAAGCATCTGGTTGTGAGAAACAAGGATGAGCCCCTTGGACAAAACTAGTGGAAACCCTTTGAGAGTTACCGAAATCAAGTTTTGGCAAAGCAACCCCATCAGGCTAAGCAACCACCTGAGAGGAGACAAAAACTATTGACATAGGATGAGTGGGATTGGAAGCATACTGGTTGGAAAGAATAGGGAGAGACATAATTACGACCTAAAGAGCTATCTAAGGTTGGGGGATCAAAGACTATCTCAGAAAAAGGATAATTACCAACATTAGGATTTCAATTTGGTTTCAAAGGACGGGCCTTTCTTAACATCTCTTTGGAGTGGTCTAGGGATATCGAAACTCTTCTTAATAATGGGATAATTACACCTTTGATGTCCTTCTTCCTTACAAAGGAAGCATGCATTCAGACCACCAATAAATTCAATGCCACATGATAAAGACTTATATCCAAGCTCAATTTCAATAATCTTTGGTATGTCTACATCAAGAGCCAACAAGATTAGGGTTCTCACATCCATATGCATAAGGGTGGTGTTTATATGTTTAACCCTTAAAAAAATTCCAAACTAAGAAACCAATAGAGGCAAAAAAACTCATAGTTGGGGGAGGTTTTTTTACTGTGATCCACAGTGGGTAAGAAAGGGCTAAATCTTCTTTGAAAATTAAATCAGGAGACCAAGAGATGGACCTAAAGATGCCTCCAATGGTTCAACATTTTTTTTCTATAATTTTTTACTACATCTCATGCTCTTTGAAGACAATTAAGAATAATCCTTTTTGTATAATATGAAAAAAGGAGAATTGTGTTCCTAATTTCTTGAACCAAACATTGTTAAACCATTAATCTAAATCCTCTCTTGCAAGAAATCTATCTTTATTTACGACAACAACAAAAAATTGTTATATTTTTAAGTTTGAATTGTTCTTTGTTTATAGCATGCACCATATCAAGGTTTGGAGAAATGGCCAATTTCCTCGAAAAGGGCTCACCCTGGTCACCAGGTATCAACCCCTCTTCATCGCGAGAACCATCATTTAGAGTTACAAATTTGACAAAAGTTGACATTTAAATGAAATGCCCTACCGCTGCCTCTCAAAAGGTTTTCTTTTTTGTTCTTAGATCATTATTACATTTATTGATTTCATTTTTGTATATGGACACTAGGAGAGTACCATTAGGGAGAAGAAATCTGCCACCCCACGCATGTGGAATTGGCTATGCAGCATACAATCTGGCCATTTGACCAAATTTATTAATTAATTAAATATAAAGATAACATTGTATCTTTATTTTTAATTAATTAATAAATCTGATCAAATAGCCAGATTGTATGTTGCATAGACTTTTCCCATGCATGGGGGTTGCCGAAGTCTTCAAATCTCTAGAGTCGAGCCCATCATTTCCCAAATGCTCACCACCTCCCTCTTCCCAACTTGTGTTGATCTAAATGCAACTTACACTTAGACTATTCCATATCAGATATGTGTGCAATTGGAAAATTTAACACTCACATTAAGTAAGAATGTTCATAAGCTTGCATGTGGTAATTTCTATATTATTCTCATGTCATTTTCTCATGATGAATATTATGGTTTTTTTTTTAAATCAACCTCCCTATACATGGAAAATTCAATTGAGTTTCTCAAAGGTATGTTATACAAAATTACTCACCAAGTAGCCAAGGAATAACTTCTTTTATATGTTGGACAACATAATGAAGAAGCTCCTACGCACCACTCCTTTATTCATTTCTCTCACATTGATGAGCCTCAACATTCCTCCCTTCTCAAAATTTTCTTATGATCAAATCTTGTCTTTACCCCCACCAATTTTTAGTAGGCTTTTCATGCTCACTACCATTGTCATAGTTGAGCAAGGTGGAGAACATAATTATAACAGGACTAATATATTTTTCATTTAGTTTTGTGTTCATTTTGGAATAATGTCTTGATATAATCACATAGATAAATGACATAATATTATGCAAAATTAAGTTCATTCTCTTATCCATCCATCATTTGTCCCCATATATGTTCACTATAATACATTTATTACACACTTCACTTGAATTGAGAAAAACATCCTATCACATTCAATTTAAAATTATACATTATATATATAGTGATGACAAAGAATTACTTAAAGAGGCTAAAATTTCTAATTAGATATTTTAAAGGGAATAATTTTGATTTAGGCTTGATATCATGGGAAGGCCCTGTATAGTTTGCTGTATGTTTTTGAAAAGTTAAGCAGCATTTACAGGGTGTTGTACCCTTTACACAGGGCTCAAAGGCCAAAAGAAAACATAGTTCAAGAAGAAACTTGAACTAGAGGAAAAACCAGCAATAGCTGACAAACAACTGTAGAAACCCAAAGAAATTAAGCAAACCCAGAAACATAGGGGTCAAGGCTGGCTCCACGAGTCTGGGGCCGAGAAGTAGCAACAGAATGGGGGAGCCCCTTCTTCTTTTGTAGGACAACCGACCAAGGGGGCTCGAAACAAGGAACCAACAGGGAAGGAGAGAGGAGCGGCTCCACCCCTGACACCACAGGAGACGAGCCACCAAGCAAAGAAGGAGACGAAAATGGAGAAACAGAGAACGAGTCAACCATAGGAACCAAAGACGAATTCTGCAAAGGGCGGACCGGGACTGACAGAGTAGCGACAACAGAAGCAGGAGAACTGTCAGGCACAGTCTGAACAACAACAGTAGAGTGAACTAAAGGTGGATCCTCAGAAGGGAAGGTCAAGGGAGGAGCAACAAGATCGTCCTCCCCAACAGAAGGAGAAACTGGAGAAGAGCCCACCATGAGGTGGTCCAAGAGAGCGTCCTTCCACCAAGTCGCAGCGCCCTTGCGACGGACAAGAGGATAGGCAACAACCAAATGACCCACATTAAAAAACCTCCTGCACCGGAAGGGGAGACCCTCATAGTCCAAGAGTTGCTTCCAAGGTCTGTCCTCCACCAACAAAACCACATCCCCATGGAGAGGTTTGGAGATGTCCATATCAACCAACAACCAAGCAACCATAGTATGTCCAAACTCCCGAGTTGTAGAATCCACCATAAGGAATCGACCAATGGAGTTGCCAATGCCTCAAAGCAAGATTTCTCCCAAAATTGGAGAGGAAGATTAGGTAGACGGACCCAAATCGGTCTGGTGTTCAATGGCTCCGTAAGGGGGTTGAAAGAACGAGACCAGGGCCTGATGGACAGAGAATGAATACCCCACAACCACCCCCTGTCCAAAACACTGTTTCGCTCAAGAGGTGAGGCAAAGGTAGCAATAAAGAAACCCCTAGCACTAGGGTAGAGCTCAATTTCCCCAACAACCAAAGGCTTCCAAGAAACTGACACCCAATCATGGAGATCTGGGAGAGAGGGCCAAAGGCCATTGAATCTACAGAACACACTCGTTTTCAAGTAATAATCCTCATTTTCAACGATCTCAGGACCACAAACAACCACAGGGGAATCTCGGGCGCAAGGTAGGTACCTACGAGCATGAGAAGGAGGTCGAGCACCCTCCCTAGCAACATCAGAAAAAGATCTGGTCTTCCCCGTAGCAGCAGTAGCAGGAGGAACTAAGCGATGGGCAGGAGCAGCGCCTGCAAGCCCACAAGCAAGCTCAGCCATAGGCAACAGGGCAATGGGGCCCCCAGTGAACGAGAGACCGAGGCTAGGCACCGGGGCAGAGGGGCCCCCAGCGGAAGAGAGTCCGGAGACAAGTACCGGCCCAGTGGAACCCCCAGCAGTAACGGGGACAGGACAACCAACATGTAACTCTGCACCAAACACGGAGGAGGAAGCAGAGAACGAACCCTTAGTAGAACACAGAGCACCAGCGCCCACGACAAGAGCAAAAACCCCGTCCACATCCCCAACCAGAGTCGTGGCCACAGTGGCAACCTTCCCATCCACCCGTGGCAGAGCAGAGCGATGAAACTGTTGATGGTGGTGGACACCAAATGCAAGAGCCGTGTCCACCGTCGTAGCCTTCCCATCTTCCCGTTGCAGAGCCGACTTCCTCCCGCCCACGCACATTTCAAATTTCAATGTACAGTTTGATGTATGTTATTTGACCTAAATTGAATAATTCATTGAAATTAATAAAATAAATATACTTTAATTAATATATACATGTATATAAGTATTTTTTTTTTTTAAGTGAGAAACATAAGCGAAAACAATACAAAAGATTGTATAGATAACAATTAATACAAACAACATAAGGCTTTAATTAATTGTCATTTTTCCATTTGTTTGTTGTACCTTCAACACATTATAATGCTACAACTATGTCTTCCTTCTTGCGATTGTCAAAATTTTAAATCCTATGCAATTGAACTATTACAATTTTCAATTTCCATCTATTATGATATAAATCATATGCACTTGCTGAAACACTTCTTAGTTACTAAAATAAAAAGCATCTTCTATCTCTGATTGCGATATGGTAAAATATTTGAATTTTGTTATTGCTATTTCAATTCAATTTATTTATCCAATCTCATTCGTTACCAAATAGTTCTAACAATTTTAAAATACTCAATTACAATAACAAATAATTAGAAATGATCAATTCATAGAAAACTTGTTCATGGATAACTATTTCCTTCTTTACTATCAAGACATAAGATACATACATGTCACTATATACATTTATTATTTTCAAATAATCTCATCTCTTATATAAATGAATTAAAATTCTACATCCAACAAAATTTATTAATCTTTGATATGATTGAGATATTATAACAATCTTACAATTAGAAACTACTTGGTGAAATAACCGCCATTCATATAGCAGTCCCTTCTAGAATGATAGTTACAGGCGACATGATTCTGACAAACCAAGATTAATACAGAGCAGTGACCTGCGTGGAGATGCAATTCATCAATCAATTTTAGACGTTGGAGAAAATATATGGTGGTACCTGTGATGGAACATGCTCACACGAGAAATAGGACATCAACCACCATGTAGAACACGTTCATGATTTGGAATGAAAACTATTTTACAGGTGAAGGGACGTAGTTATCTTTATTGCATGTACAGAGTCTCCATCCAACAATAAAAATATGATTGGATATATATGATATTGTCATCTTTTCTTTTCTAGTTATTTCTTGGTCTCAGTGTTCGTTTAGATTGTGGACACTCTTTTTTGTCGGGAGGGAGTGTTTGTGGTTTGATTATGGTTAAGTGATAGTGCAAGTATATGTTAAGATTAGTCTGGAGAAACATGATCAGCACTACAGATGAAAGATATTATGTTTATGATATTACTTCACAGATGTATTTATAGTTTGTTGGTTATGCATGGTGATTTGCTTCTGTAAATCTGATTGGACATGTTTGTTGTCGCAATATTTTATTACTGCTGCTTTTCTTTTGTAACAACCTTTTTGCTTGTTCTTTTGTAACAGCCTTACTGTTGTTTGTATTTTACTGTGATGCTGATTTTCTGATGTAAATTTTTTTTTTATAAAAAAAAGATTAGTTGGTATTTATATAGTGAGATGGTTTAAATATGGTGTTGTTGCTCTTGTCACGATGGTTAAAATCATGTTGAGGTGTAAGTGATGAGTGTTTATGTTGCGGATGAGATCCCCGTTTATGATCTCGTTGGTTCATAGTTCCGGATCAAAAGCATTTACCCTTCTTTAAAAAAAAGTTTGTTTTGAGATTATAAGGATGATTTTAATCGTGCCATGTAATATTGTGGTAGTTATTTAGCTGACAGTAGATTTTTGTCTATTTGTTAATAATCTTACATATGTAGAGAAACTAAATTCATTTATAACTATCATACTAGTTTTGATTAATAGGGGAAAAAAAGGTTTTGAAGGGATCCCGAAACCCTTTACAACAAAAGACACAAAATGCTGCCTAAAAGGATCATCAGTACAAACCACCACCAGCAACCCATTAGCCAAAAAACGCCATACCGGGTGTTGAATAAAGATAAAACAAGAAACAACCAATAACTATCATACTAATTAACTATCATGCTCTAAAATGTTATTTTGGGATTTTTAAGTATTTACTCAATATCAATCTTATCTTGCTAAAAAAAATCTCTGTTAATGTATTAAATTATTAGTAAACATAATCATAAAATTTAAAATATACTAGGTTTTCATTAAAAGTGTTTATAAACTCAAATATAAATGCAGTGGGAGAACTATTTTTCATTAGTGATAATGATTTATGAGGGATGTATCCATTTTTAAAGTACAAATAAAATCTTTGGATTTTGCATAAATTGGTAATGAAAATTCCTGTAAGAAAAAATATAATTTCAAATTTTAATTAAAAAGAATAGCTTGTTGTATTTCACCCATCCTACTAAGCAAGTATCATTACTATATAGTATAATTGTAATCTTCTATGCATGTTTGCAAGTTTTCCCCCATATAACATTGCCATGCCTATGTAATTAGAGTGTGCATCTTTGTTGTAATTAAAGTGTGCATCTTTGTTTTTTATTTCTTGAATATTTGTAGACATTCCTACAAGTTATGAGAGCATCAAATTCTTAATCATGATACAAGAGTAAGAGAATAGCCTCAAATAAAGCATGCAACTATAAATTATATAGTAAAATGAAGCACCAAATTCTTAATCGCAATACAAGAGCAAGGAAATAACCCTAAATAAAAGCATGAAACATTTAAATCATTTTGATAAGTTGGCTAGTTTTTAATGGTAGAACAAGTGTACAGGTGTAAAAGAATGCAACCTTAAATTATAAATAAATTTACTTTGCACTCTCACGTAAAATAATACATAGATACATCTATATAGACATAAACTAACAAATAAATCAATATTACATAGAAATAAAGGTATCATAATGCAAACATGGGCACAATTTTAAAAAATAGATATTTCAGCTCTAGTAAAATAATAAAATAATTGGATTGAACAACATAAAATAGCATTCCCTACAACATTACAAAAGTATTTTAAAATTTTAAAACTATTTAACAATCAAAATTGTCTACAAAAAATTAAGATTCCCACCACATATTGATAAGTAGGAGGTATTTTAAACAGCATGTCAAATTATGATATTGATATCAAGATTCAACTATGTAGTTTTTGAGTCAAACTCATTGACCCATGTTTCATGAGTAGTGGCTCACAAGAATCCATCTCTCATGATAATGAATGGTCCACTTAGCACTCATTGCATCTAGGTGATGCTCATAGAGGTGAAGCACTGGGCCATCGCAGGAGGTCACCCATCCCAATATTGCTCCAACTCAAGTGCACTTAACCATAGAGTTTTCCCCAAGATTAAGCCCATTTATCTTGCAACCCCATTTGCAAAACCTTCAGCAAGTGTTGTGCCTTATGAACCATTCATTATAGAGATCCTTTAGCTCATCAATTGATAAGTAGGAGGTATTTTCCACATCGTGTCAAATTATGATATTGATATCAGGATTCAACTGTGTAGTTTTTGAGTCAAACTCATTGACACATGTGTTTCATGAGTAGTGTTTCACAAGAACCCATCTCTCGTGATAATGAATGTTCCACTTAGCACTCATTTCATCTAGATGATTCTCACAAAGGTGAACACATATGTCAATCCAAGAAGCACGGACAACTAAATCTTGTGGAACAAAATATGGCAACCCATCAATCCACACAATATATAAAATATCTAAAAGAAATTGGAAGCAACAAATAGAACAAAGCACCACCGCATTATCCCCTATGAATCATATTTGAAGTTCACCTATATGCTTATGCTCAAAATATATTTTTATGAATAGCATGAGTGTTCATAACATTTCAAATAAATATTGGCTTCTTGAGATTGGACACTATCTATTTACAAAGTTTCAATTAGATTTCATTCTTTACGATTTGCAATATATATAGAAAATATAATTTGAACTAATAAATGGATGAACGTAATATTAAGATGACAACATTTAGACTAAAACATATTAAGTTCAAAAAATCATCACGTTCCTTCCAAATGATGACATAGAATAAATCATCATGTTCTTTGAAAATGATAACATAGAATGATATCTATAAAACATATTTTATAAAGTATCATACATATTATTCTATAACAAATAGAAAATTGGGTATTAATAGAAATGAAAAATGGTTGTGTACTCTCTCACATCTCTTCATTGCTCCCTTTTTCTATAAGTTTGGTATTGTATAAATCCTATAATGTAATTATAAAAGTAATACTATGTATATTGTAATATATGTACACATACATTGACACATGTATCTTGTAGTGTACATTAGTTGATATAATTATAAGTAAATTAACAAGGGAATGTAACAATAGTTGAAAAGGACATGCTTATATGTTCCCTTTATAAATTTTCTATATAAAATGTTTAAAGATTCCATGGCCACCATTATATATGATTTGGGAATGTTATCATCATCAAGTTTCCGTAAGCAATGCCATCATTTGTATTATTTTTCGAAAGATTGAAACATAAATACAATATAAGCATCCTAGGCTAGAAGCAAAAAAAGAAAACCTTGTGAAAAGTTTTTGCTAATGGATAGTAACCAATCTTTGTTTGTTAAAAAATACCATCTATTGTATTTGGATGAGAATTAAGAGCTAATAGGATGATCACTATTTAACGATAAGAATAATGGAATTTCTTATCACAAGCATAAATGTTTTGTGTATGTGGAATCTTTACAACAAGAAAACAACAATTGATATATCATCTTTGTGTTGTTTGTATAAAATATTTACAAGGTATAAAAATTTGCTAAGGAAATTCCCCTTGTAGACAAAAATTAATATTATTAGATCTTGTTTGTGTAGTGTGAATAGTAAACTATGTCTAAAGGGAATTTTTTTGCTCCTTTTGTAAGTTGTGTAGTGAATAAAACTTTCAACAATAGGGTTATCCAACAAAATTAATGCCATGAATTTTAACAAGGCTAATAAGGAGCCAGGTGAACATGTTTTACCCCAACTATTCCAAATACTTTTAGAGTGCAATTTTTCTTATCAATCATGTGAAATATTCATTTAATATAAAAATATATGTAGAGTGTAACTATGCCATGATAATGAATTATTTATAGTTCTTTTCAACATACTAGATATTAGTAGAGTTTGAAAGGGAGATTTTATGTATTCATTGTTATTCTCTTTCCAGAAATTGAACTATATTGCATAGATGACATTTACTACCTTTGGTCCTCTTATCATAACATATTTGAAAAGTATCAAGGGCATCTCTGTTAAAGGTTGTGTTGCAATCTCACACATAATTTTGTATTGGTAATTGTAATCACAACTTGTAAAATAGTTTGGATGTTTAAACATGTGCATCTTGTGTAACACATAATGTGACACATGTAAAACTCATATTGGAAGTGCATTAGCTAGACATGAATAAGGAAAAAAATTAAAATAATATGAGTAAAATAAGGTAAATTTTATATAAAGTTGTGTTGTGTGTAGTGCCCCTCCATAATTGACCTTTCTTGGCATTTGAGTAAGTTTGTTTAGATGATTGGTGATGTCCCGTTGTCGTTCGTTATTATATTGTTTAGTTTGATTTTGAAATTATGTGGTAAATTAAATATTGTGAATGTCCTTATTTAATCAGTTTAATTTAATTGATTATAAGGTAATTTAAATTTATTTTGAATGAAAATAATAATTAAATAAATTATGTTTGAGAAAGGTATTATGTGGACTTTGATTATTGATAATTAGTAATTAAATTAAATTTTTTAATTTAAAAATAAATAAAGATGGATATTATTATTATTTTGGCGAGAAAATAAATTAAACTTGGAAAGAATATATAATTCTAAAATAGAATACTTAAATGGGAATAGATTTTCGAACTGATTGTAAAAGCAAATAAAAGATGCAAAGAGAGGAGTGCGTGCACATGCATGACTCCAAATTGAATTTTGAATTGGAAACTTGTCTTTTTTGTTGATTTTTGGGATTTGAAAACTAAAAAATTTCCTTGTTTTTAATAATACTCGTTTTGGAAAAAAGGGGGAGGAAGGTAAATTTTGTTTTTCAAACTAGAAATTGGCTCTGAAAAATATTATTTTTAGGAAATACAGATTTTTAATTGATTTTGGGGTTCTGAATGGAATTTGGTTTGCAATATTAATTGTCAAAATATACATATTTTTTGTGAAAGTTGATCAATGCTTGTGAGAAGAGGTTATTGCTACGATAGATCTTATCCTCGACATTCCTTTTCCGTTTTGAATCGATGGAATTCAGGTTGGATTCGTCTTTATTCTTGTCTTTCGTTTATCTGATCAAATAAAAAGGAATATGTTTTCTATATGTTGATACAAATAAATGATTGTTCATCTCATGCTAGAATTCGATACACTAGATTATTTGATCTTTTTGTGTTGTTTGTTCGTTGAATTATTGGATTGACTTTAGTGTGTGAGTTATGAATCGGTTGTTTTCCCTCTCTTTCTTAGTAAGACATTTCTCTTTCTTTTATTCCAACACAAACGATACTAAGTTACGCTGATATTATTTAGTCGAACCTTTACCATTATTTAGACCTTGCTCCATGTTTATCTGAGTCTTTATTGCTTTCCAAGACGACATTTTAGTCATTAATTGGTATCAATTATATTGATGATATCCTTGTGATTGGCGTTCTTACTTGTTCATTCTGCAATTTTATTCCCTTGCATTCGATTTATCTAGATTCATTCGATGGCTATTTCTAAATTCTATGTATGGTAGTCTATTCTTTAAACTATGAATTATTGTCGATGGTTATAGTCCAAGTTAATATCCCTTGCTTGCATTGCTTTTATGTCGATAACCTAACTTGGGTAATTAATATTGATTGTTGTATGTTATATTGGATTTTATGTATTGTGATGCATGATTTATATGTATAACATTCAATTCTTTCTTTATATAATTAGTAGTCGAAAGATAGGTTTCAATACCTCGTATTTCATTTTCATTCCGGTGAGTGTATATCAATGTTTTTCTTCTAATTTAATATATATAAATATGTTTTCACCTAGGATTTTATATATTATATTATAAAGTAATCAGTCTGCTATTAATATATACTTTATATATTCATGTATATATGTTTGGTTGTAGTAAAAGAATAGTATTGCATTCGTGAATTAATTGAATGTGTAATTGGTGAATTGGAAAATGAAATAGATCTTTTCTGTGCTTGAAATTATAAGTTTGTATTCATATAAATAAACTTAATGTAATTATATAATTATATATATATATATATTTTATGGTATTTGGGAATAATAGAAAAAGAATATTTGTTTGATATGTGAAATAATTTACTTAAGTAAATTATATTTAATATAATTATATTGGTTTAATAATTGATCATAGGGCCTTACACAAGTGACTGTCATCATAAATGATTTCTTATTCTTGTGTTGCACTGTGAATTGAAACTTCCATATTTACTTATATCTAGGTTATGACTATAGTTAAGGGATATTTTTTGTCTATGTGTTCAACTGATTGTATTAGATAGGTGAAATGGGTATTTGTGTTGCCTAAAACTGAATGGCTCAATAAGTAAAGTTAGAGATTAGGTAATGGGTTTCTAAACTCGACTTCTATAAAAGATTATATGTTAAGATTTGGAATTGGTCTTAAGTGTATATTTAATTTCTTTTAAGTGTTTGTATTAAGTGATTAAGTCATGGAGTTAAATAAAAAGTGGAAGTGTGGTTATATATGGAGTTTTTCATGATTGCTTGATATTGTGAGTTTGCTTTGAAAAGTGAATTTCATGATTGATGTGATTGTTTGTTCATGTTGAATTAATTGGGTTGATTTTAATGTTGAGTTGGGAATTGGTTGACTTTACGATTGTTGTCACGGATGTCTGATTTTGAGAAGATTTTGATTTTGGTGGTTGATTTTGTAATTGAGTTGATTATGTTAGTTTCGATTGAGTTTGAAGATCTCTTTGTGATGTTACAACTAATTGTTCTACTCTTGTTGATTTGTAAATTGTGGATTGAAAATTATAGTCTTTTCAGATCATCTATTATTGTCGCTTTGATGGGGGAACTCTTGTGTTAGTCAGTTGTTAGACTTCCAGGGGTTGGGGAAAAGAGGTTTCTTATGATTGGATTTTCATGTTGGTTCTTTGTGAACTATTGATCTTATACCTGATTTTGTTATGTGTGTTTTAGCCTTGCACTATGGGAATTCACTACAACAGAACAGGAAAATAGCGCCTAAAATAGCACTGGATTTTAGTGTATTTTAGTTCACGAATTGGGTGATTTGACTGGTGCTAAACTCGGCGCAAACAAGCATGGCCTTCTTGGTGCCGAATTTGGCGCCGACTTTTGTGCCGGAAGTTTCACTGGACTTAGCGTCGTAGTTAGTGTTCGGAAATCACAGCGCCCCTGTTAGCGCCTAAAATAGTGTCGGTAAATAGTGTCGAAAAGAGCCCCTTTGTTAGTGCCTAAAATAGCACTAGAAATAACATCAGAAATAGTGCCTAAATTGGTGCCCAATTTGGCTTCCGATTTTGCTTCTATGTCTACTCCCATTTTTGCTTCTAGTTTTGCTTCCAGGTTTGCTTCCAATTTTGCTTCCGATTTTGCTTTTGGTTTTTCTTTCGGTTTTGCTTCCAAATTTGCTTCCAATTTTGCTTCCACTATTGCTTTCGGTTTTGCTTCCAGTTTTGCTTCCGATTTTTCTTCCAATTTTGCTTTCGTTTTTGCTTCTAGTTTTTCTTTTGATTTTGCTTCCATGTTTGCTTCCAGGTTTGCTTCCAATTTTTCTTTCGATTTTTCTTCTAGGTTTGCTTCCGGTTTTGCTTCCAATTTTGCTTCCAATTTTGCTTCCAGGTTTGCTTCCAATTTTGCTTCCAAGATTGCTTCTTGTTTTGCGTCCATTTATTAATTTAATATATTTTATTTCAATTTAATTAGTTAAATATATCGTGCCTCTTCAATAACTCATATGATTATAGAGTAAGTAATTTAATTATTTAACTCATATGATTAAATAACAAGATAATTTATTTTTTTGGGTCATTAACATGAAATTTTTGTATTGCTTATAAAGATAAAAAAGTACATCTATTGTTCAGTGTCATTACCCACCAAAAGAGCTTAACACTTCTCTGATTTTTTCAGTTACGTTATGGAGGTGCCAAGCATTAATTTTACCTTTCATCACGGCCTGAACTATTATTGTAACATGATCATCATCTATAATTAAAACAAGTGAGTCAAATATCTATAATTTAATTGAATTTGACATCCATCTTGAGCAGTAAATTAAAATCATCATACGTAATAAATATCCATACAAAAATCATCGACCACTTTTAATAAATATAGATTGACAATTCAATACTGATAAGATAATCATATATAACTGAAACAAGTGAAAGTCAAATATGCCAGTACATCAAAAACATGTCAAAATGATACATGTCCAACAGTCAACATAAGTGAAAATGATATATGTACGAATGATATAAATAAAATTGATAAATTATGTAACTCAAATTGATACAAGTCAAGATGATACATGTCCAAATGATATAGTAAAAATGATACATGTCAATATGATACAACTCAATAATATAGTACTATAGGCCATGAAAATGATACATATGATAGTAACCATGAAAAGAGTCATCATAACGATATATCAACAATGATCCATGATGCAGTCTATATGATTATGAATGTCATTGGTTACTACCACCAACTGTCTCATCATCATCACCATCGTTATCATCATAATCATCCTCATCATCATCATCGTCATCATCATTGTCATAGGCCTCAGTGTCTTTCATATTTACATCATCATCATCCTCTGCCATGTGATCTATACCGGAAAAACCAATATTTTGTGGATCTATATCATGTTGACGATCATCTTGATCTTTTGGAAGACCCGTGTTCTGCAAAAAAAAAAACATTTAGAATGAAACGTTATTATTTATTTCATGAAATAATTTATTTTTATGTTATATATCTAATATTACAACATATGAGATGAAACAATAATCATATTACATCATATATATCAAAGTGCACATACCATAATAAAATTTCAAAAAAGTTACAGCTAATACTAGTGAGTCAGGAGAAACTTTAGCTTTCAAAAACAAAGCCAATTAGGCTGGCAACATTGAAAATTAAATCCCTAGCAGTATTTATGTTAAGGAAATTTCCTTTAGATGCAAGGATTCAAAGCACATCAACCATGTGGTACAAATTATTAAATCCTAGAGAGGATTTGTAGCATTGAAAGAGTTTGAAAAGGCAGAGAGAGCTACATTGGTGACTCGGGAGAGACGTGTGGATCAGGCCAGCATTTGGTGGAAGAGGAAGAAATATTACTGGAACTTTGGAGGCCCACCATACTGGATTTCGATATTCAACCATGAGAGCAGAAGAGAGAGCTGATATCATGTATCAAAACATTAAGCATGCATTCTTCCAGCCAGCGAAGAAGGAGATGATTACTTTGCTTCATTTTCATTTGCATAACCATATCATGGCATGGGAACGAAGAAGACCAAGGATGTCCAGTTTTATGTGGAGGTAATGGATGTGGTCCAAACTTTAGGAGGGGCAAGAAGGTCAACATATGATCCTAATGAAATTGAGGAAGAACAACAAGAGAGGGACAAGAAAAATAAAATCAATACAGAGTTTCAAGGATTTGTCAAGCGAATAAGAGAGCTATGGGAGAAGCCTCATCTAAAATATTTTGAACTAGAGTTTAATATACCATTTAGAGAGCTTGTTTTTCATGGAGTTCCTTTCAAAGCCTCTTCTTTTATTGTTCCTAAGGTAAACTGTTTGGTAGAGTTGGTGGAATTACCTTTCTTAGTAATCCCTTTTAGTGAGATTGGGATTATTAACCTTGAGAGAGTAGGACTTGGGAAAAAAGCATCTGGTATGGCTATTATTTTCAAAGATTTCAAGTGGGATGCACTCCGCATGTACGTCATTCCTTAATCTTTGCTTGATGGCATCATGGAATGGCTGAACTCCATGGATATAAATTATTATGAAAGCAGAATGAACTTGAATTGGCAGCCAATTTTGAAGACTATTACTGATGATCCAGATAAATTTATTGAAGATGTTGGCTGGGAATTTTTTAATATGGAAGCTAGTGATTCTAATTCTGATAATTCAGAAGAGTCATTTCAAGGATACAAACCCTCTAATGTAGAAGATGAATCAGAATTAGATTTCATGTAGCCACCATCAAGAGTGTTACAAGCCAATTAAAAAGATGGAGGGAATTCTTATATAAGGATAATTTTCAATGTTACAAGTACCGGGTTTAATGCCAACTAGAATGGCAACATTGAAATTACCCAGCAGTATTCATGTTAAGGAAATTTCCTTTAGATGCAAGGATTCAAAGCACATCAACCATGTGGTACAAATGATTAAATCCCAGAGATAATTTGTAGCAATGAAAGAGTCTGAAAAGGAAGAGAGAGCTACATTGGTGACTCGGGAGAAACTTCAACTTTCAAAAAAAAATCTAATTAGGTTGGCATACATGTGGATCAAGCCAGTATTTGGTGGAAGAGGAAAAAAGATGACTGGAACTCTGGAGGCCCACCATAATGGATTTTGGTATTCAACCATGAGAGCAAAAGAGAGAGTTGATATCATGTATCAAAACATTAAGCATGCATTCTTCCAGCTAGCGGAGAAGGAGATGATTACTTTGCTTCATTTTCATTTGCATAACCATATCATGGCATGGGAACCAAGAAGAACAAGGATGTAAAGTTTTATGTGGAGGTAATGGATGTCCAAAATTTAGGAGGGGCAAGAAGGTCAATGTATGATCTTGATGAATTTAAGGAAGAACAACAAGAGAGGGATAGGAAAAATAAAATCAATGTAGAGTTTCAAGGATTTGTCAAGTGAGTAAGAGAGTTATCGGAGCAGCCTCATCTAAAATATTTTGAACTAGAGTTTGATATACTATTTAGAGAGCTTGGTTTTCATGGAAGAGGAAGAAAGATGATTAATTTGCTTCATTTTAATTTGCATAACCATACCATGGTGTGGGAACCAAGAAGACCAAGGATGTCCAGTTTTATGTTGAGGTAATGGATGTGGTCCAAAATTTAGGAGGGGCAAGAAGGTCAATGTATGATCCTAATGAAATTAAGGAAGAACAACAAGAGAGGGATAGGAAAAATAAAATTAATGTAGAGTTTCAAGGATTTTTCAAGTGAGTAAGAGAGCTATGGGAGTAGCCTCATCTAAAATATTTTGAACTAGAGTTTGATATAGCATTTAGAGAGCTTGGTTTTCATGGAATAGGAAGAAAGATGATTACTTTGCTTCATTTTCATTTGCATAACCATACCATGGCGTGGGAACCAAGAAGACCAAGGATGTCAAGTTTTATGTGGAGGTAATGGATGTGGTCCAAAATTTAGGAGGGGCAAAAAGGTCAATGTATGATCCTAATGAAATTGGGGAAGAACAACAAGAGGGATAGGAAAAATAAAATCAAAGTAGAGTTTCAAGGATTTTTCAAGCGAGTAAGAGAGCTATGGGAGAAACCTCATCTAAAATATTTTGAACTAGAGTTTGATATACCATTTAGAGAGCTTGGTTTTCATGGAAGAGGAAGAAAGATGGTTACTTTGCTTCATTTTCATTTGCATAACCATACCATGGTGTGGGAACCAAGAAGATCAAGGATGTCCAGTTTTATGTGGAGGTAATAGATGTGGTCCAAACTTTAGGAGGGGAAAGAAGGTCAATGTATGATCCTGATGAAATTGAGGAAGAATAGCAAGAGAGGGACAAGAGAAATAAAATCAATGTAGCGTTTCAAGGATTTTTCAAGCGAGTAAGAGAGTTATGGGAGCAACCTCATCTAAAATATTTTGAACTAGAATTTGATATACCATTTAGAGAGCTTGGTTTTCATGGAAGAGGAAGAAAGATGATTACTTTGCTTCATTTTCATTTGCATAACCATATCATGGTGTGGGAACCAAGAAGACCAAGGATATCCAGTTTTATGTTAAGGTAATGGATGTGGTCTAGAATTTAGGAGGGGCAAGAAGGTCAATGTATGATCCTAATGAAATTGAGGAAGAATAGCAAGAGTGGGACAGGAAAAATAAAATTAATGTAGAGTTTCAAGGATTTCTCAAGTGAGTAAGAGAGCTATGGGAGTAGCCTCATCTAAAATATTTTGAACTAGAGTTTGATATAGCATTTAGAGAGCTTGGTTTTCATGGAAGGGGAAGAAAGATGATTACTTTGCTTAATTTTCATTTGCATAACCATACCATGGCGTGGGAACCAAGAAGACCAAGGATGTCCAGTTGTATGTGGAGGTAATTGATGTGGTCCAAACTTTAGGAGGGGAAAAAAGGTCAATGTATGATCTTGATGAAATTTAGGAAGAACAGCAAGAGAGGGACAGGAAAAATAAAATCAATGCAGAGTTTCAAGGATTTTTCAAGCGAGTAAGAGAGCTATGGGAGAAGCCTCATCTAAAATATTTTGAACTAGAGTTTGATGTACCATTTAGAGAGCTTGGTTTTCATGGATTTCCTTTCGAAGCCTCTACTTTTATTGTTCCTACGGTAAACTATTTGGTAGAGTTGGTGGAACTACATTGCATATTAGTTTCACTTTTATAATTAAAAAATGTGCTATAATTGTTAGTTAAGTTGTCCTTTGGGGTTTGTGTGGCGGGGCATTACATTGTGTTATTTTTTTCATTAGAGATTGTGAATGTCCAAATTTATTCACCCAATCTTAAGCTTCTTGAATTGAAACTGTAACAATGACCCAAATTATACTATTAGATTTTGTAGGATCATGTTTTTCCTATAGAATAAGCCCTCATTTAGATTCTTCCTAATATGGTTTTCATATCATGGTCACATACATTCTTAGATATAAAGAGGGAATCTCATGCAATTTCTTATGATTTCAAATAATGCTCTTTTTTATGGGAAATAGTTTCTATGACTCAATTCATTTTTTTGAAAATGTAATGAAATGGTCGAGGACACAAATCACCAAGATTTTACAGTTTATTAATCCAATGGGTGTTAAATCACTACCTAATTATTTATGAAGCATTTTATCATAATATTTTTTCTATAGTACACTACACAAATTTATAATGGAGAATCTCCTAGAATTTTGGAGGCATAATTTAATTTTTTAGCATATTTGTCAATTCTATAAAAGATCCACCCTGTTCAAGAATCAATTTTTCCAATACCATTATTGTAACGCCCCGCCACACAACCCTAGAGGAATTTGCAATTAACTACTTAAACGGACTAATTTTTTTTTCGTTTAAGAACAATGAACATGCAAGTTCACTACCCAATGCCAACAACCTCCAAGGTTACAAGATAGAGGTTATTTAGAACCTCAACAAAAACATGAATCAAAACCATGTCATTTATTTACTTAAGAAATTAAACACATACATTCCAAATAAGATAAATTACATCAAAGCATAAGAGATAACTTTCAAATTCATCTAACAATAATTTAAACAATAAGATTACATCTCTCATTCCCCGAATGAGGTAATTCCAATAAGCACGATTATAATTACAACTTTCCACCTCGATAACACATGAGGGGTAATAATTACTAGAATAACTTAAATGAATAAAGCATGAAATGAAACTGGATCCCACGAGCTCTCCAACTGGATATCTCTTCAACACGAACAAGAAGAAATCCCAATGGAGTAAGGTGCACACCACCCAACCAAGTGGTACCCAAAGGCCCACCTCTCGTGCTAGGAGATAGTAACAAGGAATCCTAGCCAAGGCCATCTACCTCTAGACATAGGTTAAAACATAACTGAACCAAACTGACACAACCAATCATAGGTACCACACAAGTATAATGCAAGTACAACACAAGTACAACTCAACATGGTTACATTGCTTCTAGATATAAAGCAGATTAGGTATGTTATGAGAACCATGCACACAGAATCAAATACCAACTGTTGTCTTAGATAGAGTGTCATCACACAGCTTGTCATGAGTTACCCACTACGGATCTTCATAGGCTTCGGCTATCCTGGTGGCCTCAACCGATCCTCGACCCTCATACTTACTAATGCGGGATCAAATACCTTTCGTAAAGACAAGATAGATGACCTTGCCATTCTAGGCCTTCCCACTCATCCCAAGTCTAAACGAGCACTTGTGTCTATGAGTGAGGCAAAATTATCTTGATTAGTGAGAAGTACCACCTAATCTTCTAAGTATTGTTTTAGTTATCACTTGATTAAACCACCTCCGAAGGTTATCCAGTTTACCTCTTTGGGATCTAGCCCCTACAGAAGCCACCCTTCTACTTGACAACATACCAACAAAACCAATCACCAAGAGAACCCAAGTGCAAACAAACAAGATATCACGACCACTCCTTTCTCAGGAGGTGACATAAGTCAAAACCCTCTCCAACACTGGAGGTAACAAAATAACAAAACCACTCCTTACAAGGAGGCACAAATCACATAATCCACTCCTTACATAGAGGCAAAAAACATCCCCATTCGTGGAAATCAGGTAATAACAATTACATAACTTCATGCACTACCCAAGGGAATTCAAAGCGGGTTGACTACATGACATGACAACCCACATATTTGAAACCCTATCTAGAAGACTTAACAACCCTTTCTAGTTAATTTCCCCCATAGAGATATCAGAAGGAATTACATTTACACGAGCAATTTAATCAGAATTAAATCTACTTTGGACTTCCTAAATCCACTTCTTAATTAACATTCAGTACTTTATTGCCTTAATAAAATTGAATTGATTAATGACCCTTTTGGACCAAGATGAAATTTAAATCCCTAATTGTTTTCAATAATAACAAAATGGCCATTTATTTCTACGATTCATAACATATCGTTTAGAAGTTACTATTGGTTTATTGCAAAATAAATTATCAATTAACTACAATACTAAACACGTTCTTGCAAATTCTATACTTAACCTTTCAAATATACATTTAAAATTCACTGATAATTTGACTAAAACCCCATGTTTTAATTTTCATATTGACATTTAAATCATACCATTTGAAATTCAACATTTTCCTATGCATAATAAATTTGTCACAACTATATATATATATATATATATATATTAAAACAATATATATATTAATATTTTAAAACTATATAATATAATATTCAATATTATATTATAAATCTTATTTACAAAAGTATATATTAATATTTTAATATTTATAAAAATATAATATTAAAATATTAATTATATTTTAATATTTAAAAAAAAACCAACATTGAAAAGGGTCAACACCTGTTTTTTTTCTCGGGCCGTGCGCATAAGGTTAGGGCGGCCACGCGTTTTTCCCTGGCTACGCATTTTGCATAGTGGGCGGTGGTTTGAGTGGGGTGATGACTTACCCAGCCGACCCTTCGCGGCGGTTGTTGTGCTATGCACAACCAACCACCCCTATTGGTTGTGCGATTGTGCTTAGCACAGCCGACCACCGCCAGTGGTGGCGGTTGTGTTAGCAGCGACTGCGGTGAGGTTAGTGGGGGACGCGTTGGGCATGGCTCCCCCCACTCGCCGCACATGGGGGCACAGTGGGGGTGAGCCCCCAGCCCCCCCAAACACTTTGGTTTATTTTTTTTTATTTTTTTATCTAATAAAACCTACAATTTTTTGGAAATCTGCACCCTCACACAGGGGCATTTTAAAGTTATTTTTAACAGCATAACTCCCCCAACATGAATCAAAATATAAATAATATATACGTGTGTATATATATACATATATATATGCATAGATTTAATTATCTCTACTTCAGATTTGCTAATCAAATTCAACAAATAGTTTCCAAATACAATAAATTGTAGCCAACACAATTTTTTTTTTTCTTAAAGAAATTTATTTCCAAACAGAGGTTTTCAATTTTTGAAGCAAGATTTAACATGGGTTTTCTTTTGCAAACAACAATTGGAATTTAAATATTTTCAAACAGCAATTAACAATTTGTGAAACTTTTCAAATGAAAACTAATTTACTAAAAGAAAACCTGGTTCTTCCCAGAAGCTTGAATGGTTGGCAATGGTGTTTTGAATTCCTTCAGAGATTTCAGTCCCTCCAAACAAATCAGTAGAGTTCCGTCACAATTTCAATCCCAAAACCCACAACAGCAAAATCTTCTTTCCTTCTCTATTTCCAATTTTTCATCCTTCTTGAAAACTCATTCCCAAAATCCAAATAACAAAGAAAAAATTCCAAAAAAATATCTATGCACCAACCCTCATAAATTTTCAAAAACAGAATAACAAATATCTCGATTTTTCAATTTTTCAATTTTTCAATTCAAACTTTTCTAAAAATGAAATTTAAACCCTTTTTCTTTAATTTTCAATTTCATCTTTCAATTTTCCACTTTCACACCAAACATCCATAAATTTCAAAATGCATATCTTAATTTAATTTAACACAATTAATTTAATTAATCAATAAAATAATTCTAATCCAAGATTAAATTATTTTATCAATTAAATTAGATTAACTAATAAATCAAATAACATTTCTAACACCATTACCAGATTAATTTAATCAACCACTTAAATACATAAGCCATTTATTTGCATTTTTCTAACTTGCAATATAAATAAAATCAAGGCAAGATGATCAACATAAAAACAACTTAACCCGACTAGAACCCGATGACACACTATGACTAGGGTGATGACTTGGCATGGAAAACCTAGCTACTATCTCTCAATCGAATACCATTGGGCAATAGACACGCTCAAACCTGTGAAACCAGGTGGAGTCGATGTCTTGTACCTGTCAGCTTGCGAACAAATAGTATATCCACATGCATATATATGTCATAATTAAAACACACTGTGAAGAGGAAATCACAGAATCGTAGGGCACTCGCAAGCGAGTGATGTGATACCGTCCCCTTCACCAATACAGTGTAATTAACTGACAAATCTAACATAATAATTTAATCCAAAGCATAATACATCATTAATTCAAATATCCACTTATGCTAATTCAAAACATGCCATCATGATAACATCATAATAAAATACCATCACATCAAAAGATAGCATTCACGTCGCTTAATAGATAGCGATCTAATAGTAGCCGAGTACCATAGTCAAGGTACTAATAGAAAATAAGACATAACCAAACAGAACACTATTTGATCAAAAGAGAAAAATGGAGGGGTATTACAATTATAACACCATGATATAGTTGGGGCCATGATCAATTTAAAAATCACCATGGGGCCATGATCAATTTAAAATCACCACATATTTTTTTGTTGTGGTCCCAATAACCCATCATTTACATTGATCGTTTTATAATTATTTGGGACTCACCAAAATTTTACTACATTATTTTATAAATTGGTATGTTTCACCAAATTTTAATGCATATAAATGAAAGAGTCCGAAAAGGCAGAGAGAGCTACACTGGTGACTCAAGAGAAACTTCAGCTTTCAAAAACAAAGGCAATTAGGCTGGCAGACTTGTGGATCAAGCCAACATTTTATGGAAGAGGAAGAAAGATGACTGGAACTCTGGAGGCCCACCATAATGAATTTTGGTATTCAACCATGAGAGCAGAAGAGAGAGCTAATATTATGTATCAAAACATTAAGCATGCATTCTTCCAACCAGCAGAGAAGGAGATGATTACTTTGCTTCATTTTCATTTGCATAACCATATCATGGCGTGGGAACCAAGAAGACCAAGGATGTCTAGTTTTATGTGGAAGGGGCAAGAAGGTCAATGTATGATCCTGATGAAATTGAGGAAGAACGGCAAGAGAGGGACAATAAAAATAATATAAATGCAAAGTTTCAAGGATTTTTCAAGCCAGTAAGAGAGCTATGGGAGCAGCCTCATCTAAAATATTTTGAACTAGAGTTTGATGTACCATTTAGAGAGCTTGGTTTTCATGGAGTTCCTTTCAAATCCTCTTCTTTTATTGTTCCTACGGTAAGCTGTTTGGTAGAGTTGATGGAATTACCTTTCTTAGTAATCTCTATTAGTGAGATTGAGATTGTTAACCTTGAGAGAGTAGGACTTGGGCAAAAGGCATTTGATATGGCTATTATTTTCAAAGACTTCAAGCGGGATGTACTCCGTTTGTATGCCATTCCTCAATCTTCGCTTGATGACATCAAGGAATGGCTGAACTCCATGGATATAAAGATGAAAGCAGAATGAACTTGAACTGGCGGCCAATTTTGAAGACTATTACTGATGATCCAAATAAATTTATTGAAGATGTTGGTTGGGAATTTTTGAATATAGAAGCTAGTGATTCTGATAATTCAGAAGAATCGGATCAAGGATATGAACCCTCTGATGTAGGAGAGGAATCATAATCAGATGAGGAAGGTTCAGAAGATGAATCTCTTGTGGAGTCAGAGGAGGACGAAGAACAAGAACAAGAATAAGAAGATTTTGAAGAGGAGGAAGGTAAAACATGGGATGAATTAGAAGTTGAAGCCAGAAATGTAGATAAGGAAAAAGGAGACGAGTCTAACAGTGAAGAGCAAAGGTGGCAACGAAAGGTAAAAGCTACAGGGAAGTCTCAAGCACCTGATATTAGAGATTCAAGAGGAATGCATGTCAAGAGGCATTAAGTCAGATGAATTTAGTTCATCTACATCCTTCTACTATTTATTCATGCACATAAACGGTCATCTTGTAATCATAAGATTTGAGCTCTATTTACTCATCCTATGCATCAATAAACAACTCAACACAAGAGATGCAAATTGACATATTAACACAGCAATATCCAACTAAGTTATTGAAACTCAACTATTGATACCTCGTTCTCCATCCAGATTACAAAATTGTTCCACTTTTTATTTTGTAACATATTCTTTTCAAATTGCTTTGGATGGTGTCCATATTTCTCCTCCTGTCAAAACATGGCACATGGACTAGTTAAACTAATTAATATGCAATCATTTACTTTTTCCAAGGAAATTAAAAAAATATATCATTTAACATATTAAATATACTTACAAATGTATAGATCAAGGCCTGTAAACCTTTTTGGCCACTGCGATGTGTGGCACAAAGTTTCTCAATCCTAGCCTTCCAGGCCTTGTCCTAAAACATATACTAATTCAATTTAACTACACACAAATAAAATATAAATATCATTTAATAAATTTGATATAATCTTATGATCAAATTCAAATACCTACGTACTCTCCTCATCGGACTTCCTCTATGCATCAGACTTCTCATATGCTTTTACAAGCTCTTTCCATACTTTCACACTTACATCAAATTGCCTTCTTTTCTTCCTTAGATCAGGAGGGATTTTTTTTATCTTCTTTGTTTGGTTGCACCGAAATCTCTTGCAATTTTGAGACATTCGTAGCTTTATCTTCTTTACAGATCAACATGTGCCAAATTCATTCTCCATGTCATGGATAACTACTTTTTTCAGGTGCATGGGTATCTTTCAGAATGACAAATGTAGATGGTCTTTAAACCGTTGAAGGCATGATTCCTTCAACCTATTCAAAAATGTTTTCCCAGCATCCGTCATTTGGACTTCCCTTGAAACCACCTCGTATTTTATCTTCGTATTGTAGCTACCAATGCAAGATTGAAAAGATGGTGTGGTAGAAGAAGTCTATGTCCCAGGAGTGGAAGTCTTTGCTCCCTATTCCACATTCTTAGAGTTTACTGTCATTGCTTTCCTCTTGGATCTTTTGCTTGATCTAGGACTGGTTGGGGAATCAATTGATTCCCTTTGACACAATTAATTTGTTTGCAATGTTTGAGGGGCGTTACCAGATTGTTTTTCTATGTATTTGGCAAGTGTTGTCTAGTCCACATTAACCAATTTGTTCACTGCCTCTACCCCCAATATGGAAGCCAATTTGTCTTTATCTTTGTCAGTCTCATGTCCCTATATATACATATTTTTTAATTATATTTCTTCTTTTAAATTTAGAAATAAAAAAGTAAAAAGTAAAATTCAAAGAAACAATGGAAACATTTACAAATCTATAAATTGGCAATGAATTACCTCATTGTGTCCAAATTTTGTTGACAATGCTCACTTCCCTCCATTGCTTGACATTTTGAGGTGACCTAGGGTAAATTATTTTCGTCCAGTCTGTGGAGACAAATGAAGTACACATTGTTAAGTATGAAAGTTTTCATCCAATTTGTGGTATGAAAGTTTTGTTTTGTGGGAAAATATGTTTGTTGGGTTTGCTTAGTGTTGATAGCCTAGGCAAAATATATTTGCTCAGTTTGCTTAGTGTTGATAACCTTATCATGAAAACTCTTTCATAATGCAATCTTGCATGAATTTGTCATGGCATCGATTACTATGGCATGGCTAGGCAAAACCAAGCGGTTTATGCGTTTATTTTCAATAGTTGCTCAGCAGTGACCGACCCAATTCCCAGATTTTCCAAGCAGTTCACTATTTCCTTGATACCCAAGTTAGGGAAAGAATACAGAGGCATCCTCGCTTCATGCTATAATATTTTGAGCCAAAGCTCAAATGGGTAGGATAAAAAAATTTGTTGGTTTCTCAAAGGTTTTACAATGTATAATGATGGGACAATTTAGAGGTTGCCTGGACTGGTTAGGCCATGAACCAGTAAACAATCACAAATTCAAATGCAATACAAAGAGCAGTAAACAATCACGAATTCAACCAAGAAAAAAACATTGTAACCTTACTTATGGTGTCGCAAACTAAATCGAATTTCTCATCAGTTGTTGGTAGTGCCCTACTCTCTTCCTTCGCACAACATTTTTCCCTTTTTTGTCGTCTAATTTCTTCCCTCACGCGACAAAGTTTTAAATTTTCGATTTTGATTCATTAGTCGATGCTTTAGTCAGTGTTAGTTAATGCCATTTTTAGCACCGATTGTTGGTCATTAATGTAATTTGTTTGGGATATATAAGGCAGCATCAAGTGCACCTAATTTAGCGCCTATCATTGTTGTATAGTGACTATTTTCATTGTTGTGTATCACAGGATCCATAGTGTTGGAAATAATTCCAACCCCTGCCTTGTTTTTGTGACCACCGTTGTCCCGTGGCTCCTTCATCAGCTCGGTGTGGTAGATCGGTTTTTACCACGGTCCCACAAGGTGCTTCATCCTTCTCAGCGAAAGTGCGGTGGAAGCTTCTGTGGCGAAACATGATTCTTCCTTTTGTTCCTGGCAATGTTGCGGTGACTCCCGCAGTCCTGCAAGTCTTCTACCATTGGTGTGTGGTAGTGTGGTGACCACCGTTGTCCTGTGGCTCCTTCATCAACTTGATGCGGTAGAGCAATTTTTACCGCAGTCCCGCAAGTTGCTTTTTCCTTCTCGATGGTAGTGCAGTAAACGCTTCTGTGACGACATTTTTATTCATAGAGGAGGCCATGGAGAGAGGATGTGGATGGCATAGAAATAATAAATCATTGAGAGGAAAGTGGGTGGAAATAGATGAGACAACGAAATCTACAGATACAATAGAGGTAAGAAGAGAAAGCAACCTCAAGCAAAGGAGGAAGGTGTTTATGAATTCACAAATGCTACAACATAGAGGAGATAAAGTCATTTTTTTGTCCATGAGGCCTCTGAGGTCAAACTTATTGGTTGAAAATGCACAAGAATGGTGAATAAATGTGATTCTCTGATCAAGGGAAAAGTTTGAAAATTAGGATAGCCAAAACATGATATCAATATGTCAAATATATGACTAAAGTGAGGTTTTGTGTTGGATAGTATATTCGTTGAAATGATATAATTGGTGTACTAAACATTATTTACTATGTTGTGTATTATAGGGGTGAGACATGGCCATGGCAACAGATCATTTCATATCAAATGAGGACACAACGGATGAAGCAGGATAGATCAAGTACTCAAATTTTGACTTAACTTAGGAAAAAATGATCTGATGGAATTTTGTGATACGTCCATCTTTCTTCACAATATTATTGAAATTTATGTATTATCCAATCTTGACATAAATTAATGCATTTTGTTGATTATTTTAGATGGAGATTGGAGCAAATGCAAAGCCTAAGCTTTCAACTAGCAAAAGAACAAGATATGTATGTGGGCGTGGACCTAAAACTGTTAAATCACATAGACGACAGTGGGTGGAAGAGGATATGAAAATGGATACTGCAAACACAATAAATGATTGCACTGAAGAAGAGGTAGGTCAGGACTATAGTACATGGGATGAATACTTTGAGAAAATTGTTGTTTGTGGATGTTTTGTATTTCGTGGAAAGAAACAATTCAAATGAGTGATTGTACAAAGACATTACATATATGATGAGATTCCAATCGATAGTATTCCTCCTACAATCGATTCAAATCCAATAGGAATTGTGGTGAGGAATTTTCCAATTTGATATAAATAACATGTATACTTTGTTTAAACATTGTTTTATATTATTTAAATAACTAATTTTTTCTTAATGGATACTTGCAGGATAAAGTTATTGGTTTAAAGTTTCCTGGATCACCGACTTCCAACCTAGAGGGCAATGATCATTTATCAGATTATACATCTAACAAAAATATGTGCCAATATACCAGCTCGGAAGATGAGGAATTGATGAAAACAAGTAACAAAACAAGAACTGGTGTGAAGATGCATAATTTGCTTAAAGACAAGGGGAAGGTTGACTACATACCCTATGAGAATGAATGTGATGGAGATGACGAATTTCCCCTGAGTTTGAGATCAATTTACAAAGAGACATTTGATCGTCGACTATATTGTGCTTGGCCTAGTGATAAAAAACTACCTAGAGTGTATGAGGTGTTTCAATTTTTGGGATACAACTACATGATACGACCCTCCAATATTCATGGAGCGAATCTAGGCCTCTTTATTTTCCAAAATGTACATGTGGGATCCAAACATAGAAACAATTCATAACAAAATACTAGGAGATTAATGTCATATTATGGTTCATCGTATTACAGTGGTGAATGGAGAAGGCTAGCAGAATATAAGCCTAGCATGTCAGCATATATGGTCTAAATTTGAATATGTATACACATCGTCTCCAATTGGAAAGTGGAAAAGAAATGAATAGAGGTCATCTTATGTATATAAATGGACGTGCATACACACACAAAAATATTGCAGGATTTATAAATAGTAGTAAGGGAAGGGACCCTAATGTAAGACCGGATTGTCAATTTGTTGAGGTTATAAATGATAAAGATGGAGATATGGAAAGTGAGGTTGATAGATTGATAATGTTTGAGGCTATTATGCACCATACCATTGGGGATGAGTTATTGATTGATTACCCCTTCTTAAAATGCACTCCTGCATGAAAGAAGAGAGAAGAACAATGTCTCCCTAAGGATGTTCTTAAGGGAAGAAAACCAAAGAATAATAAATGAGTGTGGACTGATGTTTTATAAACTATGTTGTCAAAATTGTGTTTTATAGTAATTATTGTATAAAAAAGGTAGTCTATAAAATAATGTTCCATTATTCAATTGATGTATATATGTTCATACAATTTATATAATGTCTAATATATGTATGTTGTTCATGTGCATGTATTTTTCTACGAAGATATTTTGGACCCAAAATGGATATTTGTCATACATTATGATCCAAGATTAAGGCATGTATTTGATTATGCATTAGTGGATACTGAGCAAAACAATGATGACCAACAAAATGAGAGAGAGGGATTAGAGAACATCGAATAAATTGACATCCATGATGATGTCGAAGATGGTTATGTTTAGGCACAAGAAGACAACAATCCAGAGTTAGATGAAGTTATGGAAGACAACAATATGGATGGTATAGAAAATGATTATCCAAATACATCTGGTAACAATATAGATTATCTACAATCAAATTTCAATGATGTTGAAGATGATGTAGGTCAAGATGACGATGATGATAATATTAAATACTTTAAAGAACATATGAACATTGACAATGATACACCGGATGACATTGTAGTAGACAATAATGTTAATGACCAAGACTTCTATTTTTTTAAAATTATTTGCAATCCATGTTTAAAAAAGGATGATTCTTATGGCCTAAACTTTGAAATGCTTCAGTAATATTATGTTGTACTTGGACAATTGAAAACATGTTTTATTCTCCTAGCAAGCTTTTTTATTTTCTATTATAATTCTAGACCAAACAACATTTGCGGGGATGGCCTTTTACACCAATATTAATTTGTATGAAGTTCATGAACCTGTTGTCAAGCAGTAAATTCCTTTCGTAGACAGGAAATGTAAAGGCTTCATTTAAGAAAAGATAAGTAGTCTCTTTCTGAGGGTAATCCACATGCAAAAAGTAAAAAGCACATAAGAAAACAATTGTATAGTAGAAAATTGGATTCAATCAGTTATGTCTTATTTCACTTGCACACTTATCTGGAAGACATAGGGTATTCACCATACATTTCCCTTGACAAAGAAAACATGTTCTTTCATTTATTTTTACTATATATCTTAGAAGTGAAATTGTTGTTACATAATGATGCACTGAGAAAATAATATATACAAAAAAATACAAAGAAAATATTTGAAATTTAACATGCAACCTAATGTGTTGTGCTGAAAGGAATCAAGATTAACTGGGACAAGAAATAAAAATATTTTTTTGATGATTGTACTTAAAAGTGAATAGGATATGAAAAGTGTGGACAATGATGGTGTTGAAATTGAAAACCCTGATTCTGATGATATTACCGTTTTATGTCATTCGAGATAAAGAGCACATACAATTTTTTATACATAGCAAATAAAGATTTGAAACTAGTAAACTGAAAATCTAAACACTGTAAGATTTTTCCTTAAAAAATAATTCACATACTCACTTACAAAAAAGGGTGAAGCATTTTTATTCAAACTTTGTTTTATTTAATAGAGATAACAGTAAAAGAATATTTACAAGTACAAGAATATATACACTATTTCATAGAAAATAAGGAATGTTTCATAGAATATACAAGTACAAGAATATATCATCATCATCATATCCTTAATTACCTATTGCAATATCCTTAAATTGTTCAATCTTTGGTATGAATTGCTGGCATAAAAAATTAGGATTACTTGGATGCTTCTTCCATTCATTTTGTATCAGCATATGTTCGTGAAGACACAAAAATTAATAAAATATTAATGCACATAACTCACAATTATTTAAATAAGAAACTTTGTTAACTTTATTGTTTTTAAATAGTTTCCATTTTTATGTTGAACGTGTAACAAGGAAAAAAAAGCTCAAATTTTCAAAAAAATTAATAGCTCTACCAACATCCACAATAAATGCTTTACTATATTAGCATATTCATTCACATAAGCACAGTATTGATGCTCAATAACTGATATTCATTCAAATATAAGAAGAAATAAGTATGGAAAACATAAGAAAAATACAGAATGATAACACAGTCATGGATAATCTCTGATAATAAGATGTTCTTCATTATATTGCTTCAATTGATATATATTAATAACAGAAGTCTTCAAAATGGAAATGATATATGATTATGATAATTTAAAACTAGGTCTTGGTTTCTTATTTATATAGGAAGCAACAAGCTACAGGCCTTTTACAAAAAGAAACGACCTTTCATAACTACTTATTTTACTAACAACTATTTAATTAGCATAATTAAGGAAATAACAAGACTTAAGACATTTTGACATATGGTTCCATTATTCAACATAGAAGACTCATGATCATTGATCTAGAAAAGTCTTCCTCTCCATGATGAATGTCCAAATGCTCTCACCTCAGTGTCCTATTCTTCTGAAACCAACAACTATTTAATTAGCATAATTAAGGAAATAACAAGACTTAAGACATTTTGACATATGGTTCCATTATTCAATGTAGAAGACTCGAGATCATTGATCTGGAAAAGTCTTCCTCTCCATGATGTATGTTCAAATACTCTTGCCTTGGTGTCCTATTCCTCTGAAACCAAATACTTTTCCTCCCACTGATACACCGTAAAATCTGATTGCCACTTATATTCCTAGATCTTTTGCATGTTTGCAAGATGAGTTTTCCATCGACTATCTAGTAATGCCTTTGTATCATTAACAAACTTTAGGTATCCCGCATCAAGAACAATTAACCCATCCATGATCTGATTTAGCCTGGGAAGATTCGTATCATCATCCTCCTGTATATGAGTTACGCACTTATGAACAACCTGGCTGAATTATTTCTTCCACTTATCCAAGTCCTTCAACTGATCACCATCTCTGACGATTTCAGGTATATACCATTGTTTCTAGGTACGGAATAAATCCATTCGTGTTACAATATTTTTATCAAACCCTTGTACTTACTGAAATTCATTAGTAATCATCTTCATAGTTTATTCAGTTGGATTTAATGTTGCGAGTGCATCAAGACTTCTTTGTAGAAATTTTCATAACTTAGCCAAAGTGTGTTGAATAGGTTGCCACCTTTTGAACAAAGGATCTAATACAAGCATATGTGTCTTTATTTGATCCATTGTTTGCTGAAGTGTTTTATAACTATCATGCACATTCTCCAGTTTATCCATAACTGATTTTATCCTGTGCTCAAGAATCTTTTCCATAACTTCACAAATTCATCTTGGGTTTGATTGTTGGCCTTCTTTACATCATCCACTTCCTTCTCTGGAGTTTTTACCTGTTCTGTAGAAATGTTCTTCACAATATCCATTGGAGCAATAGGATGCCTGTATAACACCATATCCTTGCTTTGTAAGGGTCCTGATCCTCTTAATTGTCCTTTCAATTTGACATTCTCCATGAACATTTTATTAACTTCATCATTTATGAACCTTTGTTCCTTTTCATACTCCTTCAATTTGTCTTTTAATCCCTTAACAATTTCTCGAGTGAACATGGTTGAATGCATGGTCATTGTGGCTGCCTCCAAAGGGGTGGTATCTTGTATTGTCCTTATCATCGCTGCCCCTTTCATCCCTTGAATTACATCCAATAATTTTTGCTTTTGTGTATTTTTCTATTTGATCCATATGGCCAGGGTTTCAATCTTTGGGTTATACCCAGTTCTACTCACCTTCATCGGAGTCAAATTTTGCAACTAGCATTGGATCTTCCTGAGCCAGTACTTGATCAAGCAGAAATATTTTATTTAATTCCAAGCCAGGGAAAATGAGCATATTTCTCTTCAAGACCATTTCTCTAGCCTTTTGGGGGCTAATGTCAATGTTGTCAACTCTTAATTCCTGGAAATTATGTGCTACCATTTCATTTTTCTTTGATTCTTCAATTCCTACTTTAGTTGATTCCATCCTCTCTTGAAATTATTTTATCTTCATCTTCATCTCGAAATCCTTAAACTCGGGAGTCTTAATGAATTCATCATCTTCTATGAATCTCTTGGCAGCAATTTCCCTTTCATCTTCATGTACCTTTGTACTTGTTTTTTCTACATCACCCATCCTTTCCTCATGTTTATGGGCACTGGTCTCAAGGATGGGTTGATCAACTTCAATATCACCTATCAATGACTACAATATTGTAGCCAATTCATTAGTATCAACCACCTCTTCAGTATCCTCATAAGTTACTAATTGTTCAATGCTTCCTATCTTCTATCTTTTGGGAGGTAACTGCTCCATGGGAGGCTCAGAGGTTTCACCTGGGGTATGCTCTGCAGTGGAACCACTATCATGTTCTTCGAGATATGATTCCTTCTTTCTGTACAAGTCTTCAAATCTACCAATTATCAATTCGATCCTCTTGATGGGATTCTTTTCCTCAACAAAGTATCCTAGGAAATCCTTGGACCTTCGCTTCGTCGTTTCTTCAATCTTCTTCATATATTCCCATTTTTTCCTTCTACTAAATACATCATTATAAGTAATGCAGTTCCTTATAACATCTTCTTCAAAATCCACTTGGTGTGGCACTGTCATTTTGGTAAGAAGATTGTGCCTTATGTTGTTCATATTGTTTTCAGGGTCAAAGGCTCTTTCTTTTCCAAATTTCAATGCATATCTTGTCTTCAAATAATATTGTAACTCCTCTAGTGTGTCTGAGCCTACAGTTCAATCTTTACACTTGGTTTGGTTTGGTAGGAAAGTGCCTTTCTTATGCTTGTGCATTACATCTTTCTCCATCCACATCATTTGCCACATTAATTCAAGAAATTCTAATCTGAGGGGCACAAATTTTGGCAGTATGTGTGGAGAGACAGGGCATCCATAAACTATTATTATTGTAACTTTCGAGAGGAAGAACCAATCTCCAAAATTGTGTGTATGACCCTACTCTAGTCTTAAAGCCAAAGGTCTCACTAGTTGCAACATTTTGGTTGAAAATCTTGATATAGCATACCCAAGAACTCAAAGGATTTTGTGTACAAATTCTTTGTAGAATACAACAAAGCTTGAATTCTTGCATCGACTATCCCAAATATAGCACTATTTCTGGATAGGTGTGAGATTCCCTTGCTCATCTACTATAGCCAAGTCCATTCTTTTATTCCAATGGTTCCTATTCTGGTACAATATCATATGACACAATAGGGAATAGTGTATGAATGTAATCAGTGATCCATCCTCTATAACTTGGGAGAATTCATCAGCTAACGCCTTCTCAAGGTATGAAGCAAAGTCATATTCAATATTAGTTTCAGGGTTTTGAATTCTCATGGCCATCATCATTAGGCCTATTGGCATTTTATCTTGAGCATCTATCCCCAACACTTGGCAAAGAGCTAAATATGTATTCACAAAGTAATACTAAAAATCTGTCACATTAAATGGTTCAGTAGTGGTAGTAGAGATGGGGAATGTTTTGTTACCAATGCCTCTTTTCATATATAGGGGCACCTCATCACTTCTATAAGTATTTTTTAACCTAGAATAATCCTCCTCACTTTTCTGCAGGTTTATCTTGGTCAGAGCCTACTTGTTTAAGCCAAAACACTCATTGATGGATTTTCTGGTTACTTCTACCAATACTGTGTTGTTTGGAAACCTTACTATTTTGATAACTAAGTGATAGTGTTTGGCTAGCAGTCTGATAAATTCTACATCAACAAACACATTTGGGACAATCAACCTTGCTATATCCAACATCCAAGCGTTTGACACTGAAATCTTCTCATTTCTCTTACTGTAAAAATACCAAAATAGGTCCCATCTAGATTTGGAAATGAGGGCATCCCTACAACTTTGTGCAGTGTCCACGAGAAACTTCTTATTACCCTCTTTAGTAGACCTTGGAATTATATCTAATATGGACTGATGGAGTGGTCTCTTCTTTACTTTAGGTTCTTCACCTTTAATTTTAGGTTGAATTTCTTTTACTTCTGATTGTTTTGTTTTAGGATGGAGTATTTTCTTCTTTACTTTAGGTTCTTCATCTTTAATTTTAGGCCGACTTTCTTTTACTTCTGATCATTTTCTTTTAGGAGGCATGTTTCAATTTTCTCTACTACGGCTTCAGATGACAAAACCTTGAAATATTTTTTAAATTAATAGAGCTCTTTCAGAGAGTTTTTGTGCACTTACCCAAGTATTTCATGCTTGCAAGACTTCTTCTTCTTGTATCCTTAGCTCCTTCCATGCTAGTGCACTACAATTGAGTATGATAATATTGGGAAAACTCACTTATCTTTGGATGGCACAGTATTCAGTCATATTAGTTTTGGCAACTCTTAATAATTTAATAGCATTTAATTTTTGGCAATTGATGTGATTTTCTACATTTATTGTTGTAAATTATAATGATGCCACAATTACCGTACTACCGCCATCTCTTAATATACCTATTGTGGTATGGTGGTGTTTTCCCCTTCCCTTCTACTATTTACTGCACTACCGCCTTGCTCAATGCTTCTTGTTGCAGGGTTGCGGTGTATATCGCTCTACCGCATATGTTGTTCACCTTCTCGGTGGTATAGCAGTGTATTATTTTGATCATTACTTGAAGAGTGTCGATGAGACAATATTATTTGTCTTACCAATATCTCAATGTCTCATCGACATTAGATCTTATGTTCCTTTGATGTTGGTTTTCGGTGTCGATGAGACAAGTTAATATCTCTTGTCGATATGCCACTATCTCATCGATATTTTCCTTCAACGGTATTTCTTTATATATCGATGTAACTCTGCCATGTCGGGGAGACTTGTGATTATCACTGTGGTATAGCGGTGTTTTTCCCTTCCCTTCTACTCTTTACCGCACTACCACCTTGCTCAAGGCTTCTTGTTGCAGGGTTGCGGTGTACACCACTCTACCGCATATGTTGCTCACCTTCTTAGTGGTATAGTGGTGTATTCTTTTGATCAATACTTGAAGACTGTAGATGAGACAATCTTATTTGTCTTACCAATATCTCAATGTCTCATCGACATTACTTTGTTATATCCAAGAGTTATGTTTCGCCGAGCACTTGTAGATATACCTTGTCGATGTGACATAAGTGATTCTCTCCTTGATATGCATGTATCTTGTTGACATTTCACTATTTTACATCGTCAATGAGACATATAAATAAGTCTCTTCGACATAGGGGTGTCTAATCTGGTGCTAATCCTGAAGCTAAACCCAAAGCTAAAATCGAAGCTAAAGTCGAAGCTAAACACAACGCTAAACTCAAAGCTAAACTCAAAGATCAAGGCGGCGCTACACTCGAAGCTCATATCAGCACTAATTATGACGTTACTTTAGGCGCTAATTAGTGTCGACTTGTACTGATCGACACAATAAATGCCAAAAATTGTGCCATCCTAATAAATAGCGCCGACGTTTTAAAAAAAAGTCCAAAAAATACATTAAAATAGTGGGTGGAAGCAAAAAATGGAGCAAATCACAAGGATTTGTTGTAGTGATTGTTTATCTATGGAGACTTAGTTTGAGTAGATGCATGTCTCGCTTTATGTGATATTTCATGTGGCTTTTTATGTTGTGCAAGTTGGCTTACCCAGTTAGTGGATTGTTGAGTCTTCTTGTTGCTAGTAGGGGGAAGTGGCTCTGAATGAGGGTCCGACACCCAAAGTGGAAGGTCCAGGGTAACTCATGAGAGTTTCTTAATTCAGTTAAAACATTAATAATTAATTAGAGGGTTTTGAGTAGTTCTCACATCAATAAAAGATACTAGTAAACCTCACTCATGGCTCAAGTGTTTGTTTAGGCTTGAGATGAGTGGGAAGGCCTGGAATGTCAAAGATCAATTGTCTTGTCCTCTTGAAAGGTATGTTGATCCCGCATGAGTGAGAATGGGGGCCGAAGATCGGTTAAGGTTGTTAGGGTTTAACCAAGATGGGGGGCGGTAACCTAGGAATATCTACATTGGGCAACCCATATCAAACTTATGTGATGACACACCTCCATTTAGCAACCTTGTATACCTTGCTTGTTTTCCCCTTGTTCATGTACCTCTGAAAGCGATTGTTTCTTTATGTTTTGTATTTTTGAGTCTTGTGTGTTAGAGTCTTGTTAGCTTGTTTGTTTTCATGTTGTGGTCCTTCTTGTCATCTCCTAGTATGGGGGGTGAGCCTTAGGGTCCACATGGCCGGGTGGAACGTGTTATGCACTCCATTGGGTTCCCAGTCAGTGTTCGTGATGTGCGGAGTTGTATCATTGTAGTGATTCCAGAGCTTCACTAGATTTAGAGATGGAATTGACGCTATGTATTATGTTCATTTCAGTTGTATCACTTTATGTAATTGATGTATCATTCTCGTATCATGTTGGGTAGCACAGTTATATTATTGTAATCCTTGAACGATGTATATTCATATAATAAATGTAATGAATGTATTCTTGGTATTATCTTATGATCACTAATGGATGGTATGTAATGTTATGGATGTATGTACGTTGTTTATTGATTCCATATTATGATTTTAAAATGTATACTTGGGAGTAGGTTTCCATCATTATGGAAGTGGGTTATGTCAAAAATGATCGCAAGTAATGTTGTCATGTTACCCTAGAGGACTAGAGAGATAATGTGTATGTATAATTTCATTATTAGTGTTGTAAGTTAATTTACATTGCATATTAGTTTCATTTTTTTTAAAAAAATTGTGCTATAATTGCTAGTTAAGTTGTCCTTTGGGGTTTGCGTGGTGGGGCATTACATTGTGTTATTTTTTGCATTAGAGATTGTGAATGTCAAAATGTATTCACCCAATCTTAAGCTTCTTGAGTTGAAACTGTAACAATGACCCAAATTACACTATTAGATTTCGTAGGATCATGTTTTTCACTATAGAATAAGCCCTCATTTAGATTCTTCCTAATATGGTTCCATAACCGTGTCCCTAACTGAATTCGAGCCCTTGCCAATATTTTTATTCAATCTGGGATTGTTTTCACTATTATTAGAAGGATAGTTTGGGTTTTTCATAGGGGAAACTTTGTTTTTTGAGATGATAGGTAAATTCCTTCTCAAGTGACCATCCTTTCTGCAAAGGTAGCAGGCGTTAATCTCCCCTAGAACTTCCATTTTACAAGGAATAATATTAGTATTTAGATTAAAATTTAGGGTTTCTGGGATCTCTAACCCTGGGATTAGGGCAACTAGTGCCCTAACATCCATATGCGGTAGGGGGACTTGGTTTCCTCTATCCTAACCACTCTACTGAAATAAGTTAGAACCTCTTCTAGAAGGTTCTAAATTAACGACGGGACACCCTTGATCGTAACCCACCTTGGGCACGAGAGGAAAAGGACCTCATCGCTCACTACTTCAGGTGACCAATTCATGGCCCTGAAAATACACTTCCCAACATTCCAAAATTGCCTTTTAACAACCTGTTCCTGCATGCTTTTTTCTTTAAAAAAATTAAAAATAAGTTTTTGTATCATTCTGCACAACGGAAAATGAATACCAAGTTTTTTACACCGAATATTATTAAACCAATCATCCATATATTATGTGGCAGGAGCTTTGCTATGTCCACATCCGCAAAAAATATTGCAATGTCCTTTAATTTATTACCTTCGTTTTCAATAGCATTCCACATATCAGGGTTAGGAGTGAAGATAAGAGAATCAGAAGGCCCAGAAGGGGGCTTACCTTGTCTCCTACCATCTTCGCTCCCTACACCTACCTCCAATCCGAAAGACACCAGGAATTTGACCTTTGGCGGTACTCACACTTCTTTCTCCGCCACGACATCTCTGAAGCTTTTACCACTTGGATTAACAGCCTCGCCCTCCAGCGATTTTGCTACCAAAGGCGCGGTGGGGGCCGTAGCCCCCTCCATCACTACTTGGTAACACCCAGATCACCAGGCACATACACCAAAAACAATGACAACATCCAACGCAGAGAACATGCGAGACATCACATGACAGGAAGTCAAGAAAAGAGAAAGCAGATGAAAGAATGAGAGGGAACTTACAAATAGAGCAATCCTTGTACGAAGGAGGACTTCTCCTCCTTCACCTGAAACTCTAGAACTTCCTCAGGAACCTCTTCACTACTCCAGCGTCGTGTTTCGCATCCACCCCCGATTTTGGATTCTATCTCTCATGATTTTTTTTCAATCCTAATTCATCTTTAATTATAGACTAGTATGGCCAAGAGGTTCACCATGATTCACAACATGATTTTAATATAATATCTTTAAACAATATTAGTTTACCTCTCATGAACCTTAAGATTTAATTACCAAATAATTATAATATCCTTTTAAATAATATTAATTACAGTTATTTACTCAATTAATTTACTTCTCATGCCTTAAAATTATTATCTTTAAACAATCTAAGGATATTGGTATCATGAACGTCAATCATAAAGAACTCAAAAGTGAGATATATCACAAGTTCATATTTTTTATGTACATGCACTAGGCCTTTTTATTATTTAACATATTAAATCATGATTTTTTTTAGAGAAATACAAATTGGTTCTAAAATATTTTCCACATTTACTAACATATTTGATTCAAATTGAATCAAAATCTAGGAGACTATGGGATTTGGTGTTGAAAAGATCAATTTATATGGATAGGGAAACTCACAATGACTAATGAAAATATACTGTCAATGTTTAATTATCATGAGAAAATTATTAGATCTAAATCCAAATTAGGTCATTGTGCAATCCTTTTGGTGTCTCTATCTCTCATTTCCCCCTTTTTTCTTCATGTTTCTCAATTTTCTCTTTCATAGCCATTAATTTTCACTCAATTCCTACTCATTTCTATTTGAAAGGAAGCTTTGATAGTGGATGTTTCCTACACTAATTTGTGAGCAAAGAAAATATAGAGACCAAGATCCAGTATTTTAGAATGGAATTCCACACATGTGTATTAACATGTAATTTATTAAAAAAAAAAACACTTTTTTGTTTGTGGGAAACCATTAAAGGAAAAAAAATCAAAGTAAAAATATCAAACCAATTATATTTACAAAAAGAATAATGGTTACAATATAATCACAAGTTCAAGCCTTCATAAGAGAACAATACAACAATTTTAGAGAAAAATTTAATAATATCTAATAGAACCTATAAATGATTATGATAAAGCCTCCATCCCAAGCATCCAATATATAGCTAAAACCATAAACCATAAGTGATTTCTAAAACCGTTTGTTGAAAACCATGAGATAAATTAGGCATCCAAGTCAAGTACAAAATATAATAAACAAAATCATTTAGGATAAAATGTTGTGCAAAGCAACCAAACATGGAAAGAATTGCAAGTGTGAGAAGTAACATACAAATAAATTTCCAAGTTGAGGGTCAACTCCCTACCTATTTCAACATAATCCTATTTAAGAGGAGAAATGGACAAATGCAAAAGGAAATTGTTGAAAATATAAAGACTTACATTAAATAGACTTCAAAACACCATACCATAGTCAACAAACAATAATAAATAACATAAATTTAACGTGTATCAAACCATTTCATTCATAAAAAATAGGATTTATAACTTCTCAAACCACTTCTTATAATGTTCATAAAACTGTACACAAAATAGCTACATAAAAAATGGAAGCTAACTACCTAGACACGAGTGTTGAGAGTCCCTTGGAGCCAAAAATAAAAAGAAAAAATAGGTGGCCTTACCATGAGTAGTAACAAGTTTCTATATATGTTTACTCTTGTTTTACATTTGGAAATTATTTATATTTATATCAAGAAGAAAGGGAGAGAGAAAAGAAGGGGAGGGGAGTAACGAAAGGAGTTTTTGATATTGACTTGACTATTGTTTGAAATTCAAAAATTTCCACTTGGTTACAAGTTGCAAGTTGAATATTTCATCCTCTTTCTTCATTTATGTCTCTTTCAAAATACCATGGCAGAACATAAATTTCCAAGGTAATCCTCTAGATTTAGGCCATTATGAGCTATGGACATTAGAGCCCCCTAGCACCTCCTAAACCATCCTATTTTACTTTGAGGGTTGTTTTAGTTTATTTAAATACAAAAATATTTTAGACATTGAGAAGAGATTCTACACTATATTCTAATCCTTTTTCATAGCCACGCAACATATCTCTAGGTGCATCTTGATCGCTTGTTTCACCATTTTCTATTTCTTAGTCATAGTTTACATGTGTAATTTATTGTTATCATTTCATGCCCCCTTCATTTAGAATATTTTATGATGTGTATTCTAAATGGAAATTTGGATGTTGTATATTCTCCACTATTCATGTTTAGTCAAACAACCCAAGTTTAAAATTTTAAAATTTGGTTGTCTTGAGATTTTTATAATGTTAAGAGTTTTGGACCTATTTGTGCCAACAAACCTTCCCCTCCAATCTTGATTCCCCACTCTACTTATTTCAAAATTGGCTAAGTATTTTTTTGTTGGATTTTTATAGCTTCGAGGGTATCCATCCTTACATTCCTTTCCTATCGCTCTCAAAACATCACCTAGAAGCCTTGTGAAAGTTTCCTAAATATCAAGCTTGTCAGCCTTTTGGATTGTTGGGGTTTCCCTTACTCTCGTAAATCCTTAAAGCATATTTGATCCCTAAATTTTGAAACCTAAAACTTTCCAAAGTGCTGAAATTATCAACCTTTCAAATTGTTAGTGTTTCATTTACATTCCTACCATTTCCTTCCAAGCATCCCTAACCCACAAAGTCCAAAAGTATTCTAAAAAGTCTAAGTCCTTTTCATTTGTTATTCATCCATCCATCCCTATTAGACTTGTCATTATAGTCATGCTTCCCTAGATAGTTTGATACTTTGTTGTTTTCTCTATGTATCCTATCAAAGTTAGACTTTTGACCATCCCCTATTCGGGTAACTCTTTCCACACACCTTGATTGTTTGAAACTCCTCCAAAGTCTTTAAAATTTTACTAAGAATTTTTTCGTTTCAAAGTTTCTAGATTTCTCATATCTTCACACCATTCCTTCCTTCCCGGATTCCTTGAAAGCCTATTATCTTTTAGACTTTTGAACTTCTTCATCCCTTCATCCCTTTTAGATCTATCACCCCTAGCATTCCTTTCCCTCCAAGCATCATTTTTGAGATATTGAAGTATCTCATATTGTCATGTTTATCAAACCTTCAGAGCATTTTTTCCATCCCCCCTCTTTGGCATGCAAATTCATGAAACTCTAATGTTCAAGAAAAAGGCCATACCTACCTTCCTACATGACCTAGGATACCATTAATGGACTCAAAATAAAGATGTTTCGACAAATGAAGACTCTCATATGCCTCTTTGTACATTTTGGCCCCTCTAAGAAATGAATGGTGTACCAAATAATATGGTTGTTGATGTAAGGGGCGTGATTTCAAGTGTACGACCATGTGAAGGTGATGTAAGAATACATGGTTGCTCTTGCAATGGTAGAAGATCATTGTTTCCTAGGGTCCTCTTTCAAGTTTGTAAGATTCCTTTGTTGGGAGACCTATAGAATGATATATAGAGATTCATTTTCATTTTAAGAGGAGTACTCACATTTTCTCATAAGATCAAACAAAATAAACTTCTTTGTAATATCTTCCTATTTTCAAAAGTCTAAATTATATAATGTAAATGTCTTGCAATCAATAAAGACTAAAATTTTGCTTTATGTTGCAACTATTATATTGTGTATTTTTTTAGTTTGATCTATATACTATTGGTATGGTCTCTTGTAGTCTATTTTAGCTTAATTACACAATTTTACCCTCTCGTAGCTGTATTCTTTTTTCTTTTATAGACTATTATTTTTCCTCCTCTTGCAACTATTATATTGTGTATTCTTTGAGTTTGAGCTATATACTATGGGTATGGTATCTTGTAGTCTATTTTAGATTAATTGTAGATAATTTTCCCCTCTTGTAGTTGTATTTTATGCATATTTTACCTCTTAATAGCAATTGGTAGGAGTTGTGCAATATTTTGTCTATGTTAAAAAATTATCTTGTGTTTCTTGTATGAGGAGATAACTCAAATCAACACTATGCATCACAACCCTTTCCATTTTTGTAAAACTTCTTTCCCTTTTCCATTGTTAATTAATAGGTTAGGGCTAGATTTTAGTTTACTAAATGTTAAGTTGGATCAACACTTGCATCTAGCTTTAGTAAAGAAACTAGCCTTCTCTAGAGTTTTGATCTCATTAGTAGGATCCCACACCTTCAGATCATTCCCATTGTATCATTGGATTATCAAAGAATGGGTTCTACAAAGGGGCCAATCCAAGTGACAATGGTTCCTATTGCATAAATATCCATTTTAAAACATGTTTCCTAGTCTCATTAACAATCCCAACTCCTTTGATTTACTTCTATTAATTAATATTTGAAATCAAATGTGTTTGAATGATTAATTTAGACCTAATTTAAGGTTAGTAAATTATACAAAAGAAATACCTTGAAGTATAGTTTTGGTTTTTTCACATAGTAAAATCAAAACCTCATACCTACTTTATTTCCAATATACATATGTTCATATTACACCTATTGATGTACCCATTTGCATCTTGAGGTATGACTACTATTTTAAAATTAATTTAAATTTTAAACTCAAAATTATTAGCATCCATCATTAATTACATGCACTATAAGTATTATATTAGTAATTGTTATCTAATATGTATAATATTATGTTTAAAAATCTATTTTTTGATTGGTGATTTTAGCCATAGGGGGTCATACCCATTAGTATTGATATAAAAAACCTATGTTACATTTTCTATTTATTTCCTCCAATGGACATAGCCACATCCAAAACCCTTGTAGGGTAAAATAGTTATATAATTTTTTCTATCTACAACATATACTATATCATTTCTAAGCTATGGTTTTAGATGGTAACTTGGTACATGTAATTCATATTCTAACATCCCCCAAACATTCAATTTTGGTTTAATATATTCTCATAAGATAGTACCTGAACTCCCCACCTCAAGTATGAAGGACCAACCCACTCCTTGTCTAGAGGTGTAGCTCTAGTGGCTAATTTGAGTAAATTTATCCAAGTCAATTTGCTTAGTATTCTTACAAATTTTCATTTTTTCCCATCGTCATGACCACAAACAAGACCCAAGGACCAATGGGAATTGGGTTTAGAATCAATTAAACCCCTATTCTAGGGTGAAATCCAAACCTAGTAATGACATCATGTATAGTATTACTTGCAAATATCTCCTCCATCTTGACTTGATCAATATTTATAAATCTAAGTTATTCATGAGATATATATCTATTGAAATTTTAATTAAGTATATAATATTTGATAATTATTATGTATAATGTATTATCCAAAATAAATTTGCATAATTTGACAGTTATCATAGAAGACTTCAACAACATGCAACAACCAAATTTTAAGACTAATGTTTTAAAATATATAGCTTAACCAAATAACTAAAACATAACTTAAAATCAAATACATTAACTAATGATAGGGACTAATTACTACCTACCACTTATTAGTCCTTGCTCTAGTAGGGAAATTATTATGATATACGAGTGATAACTAGTTATAAGTTACTATATTGTCTAGCCAATAAAAAATAATTATTTTTCTCATCAATGTTAATATTTATCCATATGATTGTAAACATGTAAATATATTAACCAATTTTTTATACAATGATATATTTGAATTTCTAATGGCTAAATAATTTAAAATATTATCACAAACTTCACATTGGCATATGCAAGATAGCACCCTCTTTTTTATATATATTAAAATACAAAGCAAAACTATTGATTGTTTGCAATTTCATACAAAAATACATTCAAGCCAAAATTCATCTCCACCCTTATGCATTATCTACCCCTATTCCTTTGATTCATCACCCAACTCCCCCTCTCCTAAATCCTCGTGACTAATATCCTATGAGCTCCTACAATCTCCTTTAACACTAGGATATTCCCTGCAACCTCTCGTGACCTCATTTCTTTGTCTTCCCTAATGCTCCAAACCACAAACGATGTTGTAAAAATATGTCTCAACCTTGTAATTACATAAGGTAATGTTGATACGTAAGTGAGGGGGGGCACAGGCCCACCTTGTGAGGGGTATGGGGGGATCATCCCCTCGTCAAGGGGTTCAGGGGTCACACCCCTGAAAGCTAAATTTTATGTATATTTTATTATTGTAAATTTGGTATGTTCATCGTTAGGTCTCATATCTAACAGTTGATATTTTGTTGGCTTGAATTTCCTTAGAAGGCAACCCTATTTTATGAGGGTGTTATATTACGGTTGTGTATGGTGATGCATTTTGAGAGACTGATAGCGGTCGTGTTTCCTTTGGATCTTTGGTTGGTGATAAAGCTCTGAGAAGCTTGCTCTACAAGTATATTGTAATCTTTGTGATTTCTGAATAATAAATTGTGCATCTTTTGGAGTGTGGGGTTTTTCTCTCGAAAGGGTTTTCCCCACATAAATCACAATGTTGTGGTACACATGATATTTATGTTTATTTCTATTTAAGTTTCTACAACTAAAAAATATATGTAAATTTTTGCATTATCCTCCTCTCAAGATTAGTGTAGGAAGTTGTTCTGCTACTATAGCTTCCTTGCAAATAACACCCACAACCCACTATAAGCAAAGTGAGTTGTGGCCATACTCACTCCGCAGGTCTCAAATGCCAACTTGTCCCATCATAACTAGGTACCACTCCATTCCTTCCCTCCAACACACCTTCACCAACTTCCTCATGAACCATCTCACCATCTCAACTTCGTCCATCGCTTCCAGTAGCTAGGCTAGAAACATGGATGATATATATCATAGTTCGTGTGATACTCATAATTCAATGCTAAAAATTTGTAGCCAAGAATTTCTTGGATGGCCTCCCATGCCTCCATTTCTATCACCTCGAACACCTTTATTAGCCTTTGCTCAAAAATTTTACCTCTGAAAGCCATTTGTCTCTTTGGAATTCAAGTGGATGGTCGACTCCATTTTCTTTTTCCATTTGGGTTCAGTATTCTTCCTTCCTTATAGCCCATTCATCGTTGAACTCTCCTTTGTAATTAATCTCTTTATCATCTTCATTACACCCCTGTCCTTGTGTGCTATAGTTTGGACTCTTGTCATGTGTGAGGGCGCTATAGATCTCTATTGAAATTCCCATCCAAGTTTGTCATCATTATAATCATTTCCTTTGACAACCTATCAACCTTCTCATTACCTTCTTGGTAGATACGAGAGATTTTAAAATCTTCCAACATATCAAGAAACTCCCAAATTCGAGGAATAAATTTTTGAAGATTCCAATTAGGTGTCAAATTTCTCCTAATTGTGTTTATTATTATCATCAAGTCCCCATCGAGATGGAGTTTTTTGAATCCCATTACCTTCCATAGATTTAATCCTACCCATGCCGCTTGAATCTTCACTTCTTTGTTCATTCCATCTAGTAATTTTCTTGCCACATCCACAAGGACTCTACCATCATGATCTCTAAGAATGCAACCTACCTTGGAGGGTCATAGGTTACCCCTCGAGGTTCTATCAAAGTTGAATTTGACCCATCCTTTGTCTGGAGGTCTCCATTTAATATCAAGTCTTGGACTAGGCAGATTATCTTGACCCATCCCATAAACAAGGGGAAAGATAACACCCTCTTAACTTAAATATCATGTACTGCATTAAAAATATAGTGTCATGTCTAACTTGCTTAAGTTACAATATTTAATAATTTATAGTACCCAATATAGCAAGAACTATGTGTTCAATTGGAAACACTTTAGAAAACATATTTGTTTCTATACAAACTCACTTGTAGTCTTTATTTTCCTTGTACATTGGATTATCAATTTATATGACCATCCAACCTATTATCATTTATTTAGAACACCTAGATTTTCTTCAATTCTCCTAGCTCAACCAATATATGTCCTTGTAATTCATTTATCATATTTAACTCCATTAAGAAAGAGAAATTACTAATAAAAAATGATAAATTGTTGTAGATTTTATTATTGGAAAGATCCAACACTTCCAAGTTACCTTATCTTAGAAAATGTAAGGATGAATTTTTCCCTTCAAATTTATTGGCATAGATTTGTGTGGTGATCTACTTGTAATGTTATAGATAGAGAGATGAAGTCCCTAAGGAAATCCTACATTATCTAGTACTATCCAAAAAGCATGCACAAAATGAGCAAAATTTGATGGTTAAAAAGGGACTAGTTTAGTTCTTAGAAAAAAAATATTATTTGTATAATTTTGATGTTTTTAGTATTTATGTTTTTTTTTAATGAAGGTGATGCTTCTTGCTAGCATGGTATTGGTTGGCTTGTTTACTCTAAAACATTTTTAAACCTAGAAGGTAGGCTTCACGATTTACCTATTGTAATTGCTTGGTTATTTTGCATTAGTGTACGTGATCACTCTTTATTTTTCCTTTTGCTACATGTGCCTACAAACCTTAGACACTTCACTCATTTTTCAATTTGGGTTTGTGAAATTTCTAAAAATGTATTATTTGAAATTGCTTATGAGTAACACACAAATTCATTCTAAATGTGATATCCCTTTTCATATAGATTTCCTTTGCTGGATTTTTCTATCCTTTTTTGGGAGTGTCTTATTTGAGACAATCTACCTTTGTTTCGAGGAATATTTTAAAGGTTACTACAATCTTTTATGATATATTCATGGAATTTTTTAGAGATAAATTTTATTTTATAAATATTCATAAATTACTTCTCTATATTTTTTTCAAAGATTATTATATCATAATATACTTTTGTAGAGTCTATCTATTGTACCATGTTTTGAGTTGGTTATCCCTCTTTTAATTGTTGGGAGCCAATTTGTTTTTTATTAGAGGTAAAAAATGATTTTTGAAGGGGCCCGAAACCCTTCACAAAAAAGAGTAGCTGAAACTAAAGAAAACTACAATAAGTATATATCAACCCACACGCAGTGCACCATCAAAAAAACATTAGCCAAAAAGGAGGAACACAATCATCAACATTACATATTCTTTAGTATATCCACAACCTCCACATCGCATGCAACATCCTACTGACCCTCATCCAAGGCATCAAATAGTTCTTTAACAATAGTCCCAGCCTGAGCTTTAGTCTTGTTACAAGTTCTAGCCCTAGGCCCACCCACATTCACCTCGCTAATCAAAACATTATTCTTATCACCACCCTTATCAATAGACACCTCTCCCTCCAACAACTTACCACCAACACCAATATCACCAGAATGAACAGTCTCCTTGCATTTTTTGGCACTATCAAAAGGAGAGGTAATACCAACAGACTCAAAATTAACCCCAAATTTTGTCTCCTCCCCACCCTTATCCATGTTAGCATAAATCCTTTCCAGATGATTTTCAAGGGTGAGAACTCTACCTTCAAGATTATGCTTCATGTTGAGCGTTTCATCTGCCACAATTTTCAAAGAGTTCATCAAATCATCAATCTGATTCTGAATTGGGGACTCATCAGCTTTACTCATCACACCACGAAATTTCACGCTGGTCATATTAAGTTCGTGGAACAACCATTTAAATAACTTGTAAAAAATAATGGAACCCTCTCTGACAGTTCCCTAAACATCAAAAATATTTTTCTTATCAATGTTGAAAATTCCCTTACCCACAAAATCCTCCTCATGAGAGGAGCTTACCTTATCTTGACTAGCAAAGACTTCCTTCCCCTTCCCAACAACAACTAGTGTTTTGATTTTTTGAATAGACTCTGCAATATCCGCAACAACTGCCTTTATTTTCTTCTACCTATCCGGGCCCACAGCTGGAGAATCCTCAACACCCTGCCCCACCTCTACGATGACCTTCCTTTTCATCTGCAAGTCCAAAACCTCAATCGGTGAATCCACAACACCTTGTTTGCCTACAATCTTAAGAGGAGAATTCATCTCTAGCGATTGGCTCGCAGACCTAACAACTAGCTTCTTATTACTTCCCATATCTAGATCCTTTTTTTGTTTCATCCCCAGAATAGAGGGAGGCAAAGACACCTCACCAGCCACTTCATTCTTCTCCTTCACGCATCTACTTAGCATTTCAGCAATCAACTCCTCACTGTAGGTATCATAACCCTTATTAAGGATCGACTCCCTTTTTTTAGACTTCCCCAAAGCAGGGGGTTGAGTGTCCACTTCCATGGTAGCAAGAGAGTCAGGTACATAGTCAACATCCTCCTCAGATTCTGAGTCCTTTTCCAGGATGAGCTTCCTCTTCTTTCCTTTCTTACTAGCCAACTCCTCCTCAAAGACCATATCATATTCTTCCTCCAACTTTTGTTGCTTACCCTTAGGGGTAGAAATCAACTTATCCACTTCAAATGCACAAAGAAGCATCCTTCAAGGGTGATGTAACACATGAGCTCCTCAACCACATCCCCCACAACGCATTAAGAGAGCTCCTTTGGTAACCACCACTCCTTGCCGCCCTCAGGTCTTGAGCTTCATCGCCTTTAAAAAAAATGTATGGCGGCCTATGATTCCTTTTTATCTCTAAAGACTTTCTTTCCCTTCGTCAAAAACCTCATGATGTTGGTTATGAAATCTTTATTCACATCAAACTCCATTCCGCCCAACTTCAAAACCCTATTGTTCCAAGCTTTTGCGAACAATGCAGTAGTCTGTGAATTGTTACCATTTAACCTCTCTAAGTACTAAGTTAGCCCACCCTTCTCTAAGATTTTCCAAACCTCCAGCTTCTTCTTGACAACATCACATGAGAAAGGTTCAACATGGTTCCTATCTTCTTCGATGGTTTCAGGAATTGCAGAGTCTAGAATTTTGAAAACTTTGAACGCAATGAGAAGAAACCTCAAGAAGGCTATGCAAAGAGTGCCCATAATTCGTGTGAAAACAAAATAATGGTAGGATAGATTAATGATCCTTGAGTTTCGTTTGCTACCAATATCAACCCTTGTACAATCAACTCGATCCAAATATTGATTACCATCCTTTGACATAATAGCCTGTCACGTGATGAAACTCATGCACACCCCAAGCCTTAATAAGTCAACAATCACTTTAAATCTGGCCATCATGATTAATACTTGCGATTTCTTCTATAGGGAGGGGGTTGTTCAGTCTCCATTCCCTAGCACATTTAACTCCAAGATTTGTGAATACATTAGCAAGTCCGTTTATGTCTCTCAATATATGAGAAATGTAATATTCATCAAAGGACTTAAGAATATCAATAGAATCTCTAATCAAATTTTCAATAGTCCATGAAGGGGCAACACAGTTCTTCAAATTATTGATGATATTGACAAAATCTCCCTCAAGCCATACTTTCTCGTACCCTTTAGTTTGTGCCAATTTGAGACCATGATAGGCTACAACCGCTTTTTCATAGTGGTTGTTGGGAGCCAATATGTTTTGATTAAGGGCAAAAAACAAGTTTTGATGGGGCCCGAAATCCAGTACAAAGGAAAGCAAGCTGCACTAAAGATATACCATTAACCATCAACAACACAACAACAACCTCAATAAGATAAACATGACAACATGTTGCAAATAACAATAAACAAGGGCCATAAACCCATACACAACCTAATTTTAATCGGGACTAGAAACCCTTTTATCCGGGCCTAGAAACCCATAAAAGTCCAAATAACCCACCTACATCTGCCAGGCATCAACACACCAACCGCTCATGGAAATCACCCTAGAGCCAAAGGAATTAGCCACCATAATGGTGTCACAAACCATCAAACCCATGATAAAAAACTACAACACCTCCAACAAACCCACCACAAAAGTGGGGTAAGAGAGCACAACAAACCAAATGACTCCAAAACAAAAATCAACACCCTTGCAACACAAAAACATATGGTACTAGGAAACCGACTCAGCCTCCTCCTCTAAAGGAGGGAGCTCCCCTCTATTGGAGCCAATTTTTTATTTTGGTAATATTTTTTATTATCAATCAATGCCTTGCTTTGAGTTATTTTCATACATATTAAATTTTTCACCCCTCTATTGGAGCCAATTTGTTATTTTGGTAATATTTTTTATTATCAATCAATGCCTTGCTTTGAGTTATTTTCATACATATTAAATTTTTCATACTTTGAGGAATACCAATAGAAAAATCTATATACCATAAACAAATTGGGATTCTCATGAATCTTTGTTTCATTATCACAATAGAATTCAAGGATACCTATTATTAACAATGCTTATGGTATGATATGTGGATTGAGAATTTTATTGTTACTTTATAGTTTTGGTGATTAACAAGGTTGATCATATTTATTTGGATTCATGTTTTAAATAGTTTTCTCTTTTTCTTGAAGCATTGCTACATCATCATTGTAAATTTTGTGATGACATTCCATATACTAGAGATTTGTTAGCATAGTTTTTGAGCCCATATGTTTAAAATTTATTTATTTTGATTCACAAGTATTGTTTCCATTACTATAATTTTTGTGACAATGTGTCTTATGGCCCTTTGTTATAGTCATTGTGTGGTAAAATAATATTATACTAACTATGGGTTTTTTTCTTCTTCTTTTTAGATTCATTAAAGGAGTCTACTTATTGACCTCTTTTTATAAAACTACGTCAGGGAGGTTGGGTTGCTCTTGTTTTTCCATTGACATTTATTGTTTTCATGTGTGTACAACACTATAGTGCAAGAACAAAATATATGCTTAACTTCCAAAACAAAGTTTTTATGAAATAAATTCTCACACTTGGTCCAAGCCTTGGAATTATGCGTGTTCTTGAGATTGACACAATCTATACTGAATTGGTTATAGTGGTTCTTGCCATATTCTCACATTTTGTAATAAATCTTCTTGCATTTCATCAGGTACTCATGTTTGTGTCCATATAATCAATTTATATTTCTTTTGTTTGTCATGAAGCTATTGTATTGTCTTCATTGGACCAAAATTATATTGTTTTTATAGACAAATTACAAGGTTCTAATACAAGTATGTTTAGAAAGATGATAATTATTTTGAAAATCCAATTACTTTAATATTGTTGAATTCATTTATTTGAAAGTAGAAGGATCACATTCTCTAAGTTTTGACTCATTAGATGGAAGGATAGCAATAATTAGCACTGGATTTTGATTTTTCATGAGGTTGGTGGCTTTAAAATCTATTTTAGGATAGTGATGTGGGAAATATTCATAGCACTAAATCTCCTCTTTGCAACATACTTCATTTTATCTAATGTTGAATGATAAGATGCAATACCATGCACTTTAATCAATGTTGAATGATAAGATGAGATATCATGCACTTTAACCAATGTTGAATGATAATAAGAGATGACATGAACTCTTAATGAACATAATTTTAATTTATTATTTTATTTTTTAACATAAACATTTATAATAATTAGACATGCCAAACTAAGTAGACAACAAAAAATTACATTTGTATCTTTTATGATTTTTTATTTATAAAACATGAAAAATATCCAAAATATTTATTGATAGCTGACCTTTTTTTTTTGCTAGATAAATCGCCAATGAGGGGCAACACCTAGTATACAAATTAAAAATAAGAAATAACGCTTCAGACCCACGAATGGGGAGAAACAAAAGGAGATAAAGGAATAAGAAGAAATAGATTCTCAGAGAAGGAGCTGTCACACAACCAACACAGAAGAGAGCATTAAAAATAGAAAATTGAAAACTAACCAGCCTCCAATCAAAGCACCAGACTAACCAACATCCCAGAGAGAGCTAATCAGGAGTTTTTCTTGTTCTTTCCCTTCCTCATACTCTGGGTGAGGAGGGCGTCCATTGTCCACTGCATTCTATCTTCCACTGCATCTCTTCCTTCGATGCAGAGCTTCGTAGCCTCAGATTTGCGCCCTTCTTTTTAGAGAAATTGGGTTTTGATATGGCGCTCGCAGATTGAACAAGGGAGAAAACATTAGCAGGGACAACCAAGTTGTCAAGACCAAGGAAGTTTGAGAAGTCCTCATCCAAGCTGTCCATAAAGGGATAGGAACCATCAGAAGCCGAGCTAGTGCCGTCAACCTCAGGAGGAGAGATTGGGTCCCCACACGAAAGGGAGGCAAGAGCCTTGCAAGGGGCACCAAGTGGCGATGAGGAGTGAAGCACCAACTTAGTAGAGGCCACAGTCGAGGCCACAAGAAGAGGACTGGGATCCTCTTGGGCATCCATGAACCTCCCGTGATTGTGCTAAATGAACTCTGCATCAGGAGTGCCAGACTTTTTAATCCATTTTTTTAGACTAAAATTTTGAGCAGTTGCAGACATGGGAGAAAAACAACTAGCTATTTTATGCCCAAGCCTGTTGCAACGAAAGCATTTGAAAGGTAGACCTTCAAAGTTTAGGAATTGGTTCAGGTGCCCTAGGTTGAGTGGATCAAGACCGAGTGATGCACATGTTTAGAGATATCTATGATGGCACATACCCTGGTGAATTTGCTATGGGGGGTTCTTGGTTCCAGTTTCACAAAGGTGTCAAACTGATCAACCATGTCTTTAATTAACTCATGCACCTGCATAATCGACAAAAAGATTATACAATCTGATCCAATTAGGCACCGTAGTGATCTTAGCAAAAGCAGGATAAAAAAAGGGGACCAATCTAGGATAACGAGGCCGAATTGCCCAAAAAACCACAGGCCCTTCTGCATGACAAATGAGTGATCCTCCACTGAGTTGAAATGGAGCAGGAAAAAACCAAAATCGAGGGTTTCAATCATCGACAAGGAGATGCTGTTCCAAGAAGCTTTCATCCAATCCACAAATTTATCCACCGGGGTCCTCCTGCTCAAACAACGAACAATAAGGGATTTGTTCCCAATATCATCCGCAAATGCCTCTAGGTAGGCATTCTAAATATGGAAATCAATAGGGGAGTTTGACAGATAGACATTCAAATTCCCCAGGGAACAAACCTGCACGAGATCAGGCACACGAGCAACCTCATCAAGAAAACTAGGTGGCGACAAGGGAGGGTCCAGGATCACCTATGATTTACAGAATTCAGAGCATTCATGAAGGGGCTTTTTTCTATTTCGACATCCATGGATAATGAGAGGGGTCGCGGGGAAGGAGAGGAGACCAGTGGAGAAGCAAGAGGGAGCCCAGACGTAGCCCGAGCCTGAGCTAACCGAGCCTTAACCTCGCTCGTGCCCTTGGAGATTCCTTTCTAGGTGATCTTCACACCACCCACCACACCTTGGCATTGTCGCCTATTCGTCGCGCCTGCGCCTCTGTCCGAGTTTTCACACATTACCGCGGTGTGTGTATATATAGTTTTCAACATAGCAATCACATTTTAGGATCGATAGTTGACCTTTTATATTATGTAAAGATTGATATAAAATTTTATGTAAAATTTCATTAACATTATTAATCCTATATATTAAAATATTGTACTAAAAACTATTATCTATAATTTTATATTTACAAGATAGAAATACTCAAGCATTTATTATTAGTTAACTTCTTTCTATTTTAAAAAATAACCTCATACCTTATAAATATTATTTATATCATTAGTTAATTATATATATATTATAAATTTTATATTAATAACTATTATCTATATTAATAATATTACATTTATAGGTGGGGGGGCCTAGCTCAATTGCCTAAAGCATCTTGTTGCAGACATTGTTGCAACAAGAGGTCAAGAGGTCTAGTCTCCCCCTGTCCCTTGGTATAGAGGGTGTGGTATCACATATTGCATCCCGACAATTATAAATCTAACTCATTATAAAATATATGTCTATTTAAATTCTAAATAATTATATTCACTAGTGTGATCTTTAATTGTTTAGTGGAAGAAAAGTCTATAAAAAATATTACAATTATAAATCTAACTCATTATAAAATATGTCTATTTAAATTCTAAATAATTGTATTGACCCATGGGATCTTTAATTGTTTAGTGGAAGGAAAGTCTAAAAAAAATTACATTTATAAATCTAATTCATTATAAAATATATGTCTATGTAAATTCTAAATAATTATATTGACTCGCGAGATCTTTAATTGTTTAGTGGAAGGAATTTTTTTGGTTTAAATATATATATTTATTCTTTATTCATAATATTGTAATATACTCTTTCAAAAAGATAAACTATCTATATAGTCCAATTATTTAAAAATAAAATATAATATACAAACATTAATTTTAAACATGAAAGAATTAAATTTAAAATCTAATCTAATAAATAATTTTTTAATATTTTATAATCTCAAAAGCTAATCACTAAGCAACCTATTCTCGCATAAGGAATCTATATATATATATATATATATATGTGTTTTGCCTGCATTAGGGAGCGTGAGATAGTATAAAAATATAGGAAGAAATAAAATTATTGGATGTGGACTTTTGGTATAGACAAAGGCGTGACGGCAAAGCGAGTGAAGGAGAATCGAGATTCACGAAAATCCGGTGGGCCCACCCGCTCAATAATTTCGATATTTTTAATCATTCTACTTTTTCAAAACCGACAAATCTTAAACTCAGAAGTTGTTTGCCTACATTGGCTCCAATAACTGTTATACGGGACGGTGTACATGTAATCCAAGCTCTCGGGAATGAATCTGCACTTTGCATTTTTTCCGTTACTTTAGTGAACGCCAAGTTAAACACCTGCCATCAAAGTCGGAGAAAACTGGGAAACATCGTGGTTTGAAAGCGTCGGTCACCTCAACACTGACTTCGAAACGCAAGACAATCCACATCGATTATTTTGAGTGTGATTGTGAACAGAGAAAAAAACAGGACAGTTGTACCAAAAATAAAAAATCAATTTAAGAAACCCCGCTTATGCTCATACATACGATTGTAGGGATTATCTCTTTTCCTGAGTTGTTTGGCTCCTGTTCAATACGCAGAGAATCCTTTGTTCTTTTTGTTTTTTAATCTGTTTGTGTGTAATCGAGTATTGGTGTAAGATGACGGTGGGCGTAGCTTCTACAGTGAGAGAGCTGAGGGAGAGCTTTGCGTCTGGTCGGACGCGGCCTTACGAGTGGAGAATTGCTCAGCTTAAGCAGATTTTGAAGCTTATTGATGAAAACCAGGATGAGATTGTGGAGGCTCTGCACCAGGATATCGGCAAGCCTCCATTTGAGTCTTTCATCTCAGAGGTATTTTAGATTCTGTTTTTTTGTTATTTCCTTTTCTGACGCAATCAATTCCTTTTTTGTCCTCCTATTTATTTCATGCCCCTTCTTCTCCAATTTGTCTGGTATTATAAACAGTTTAGCATTACGAGTCACAGAAATTTAGTCGAATTTGTAAGGTACCGATTTTTCGTGGTCTCTTGTTTTGCTTTGTATTTTCCACAAATTTCGCCGCTTATCAAAAGATAAAACAAATTTTACATTGTAAAGTGGTAAGATTTGACTCAGAAGTCAGATCAAGTCCTCGTGAATTCGATTCCACACTAAAAGAGTATCAAGGGCTTTCAACAAGGAACTCAATTTTAAGGGCTCTGTATCGTACTAGTGGGTATAAAGCATGCAAAGTGCATTTAAACACTAGAACTGAGATTAAAACTCAGAAGTCAGAACTAGATACTTGTCAGACTGGACTTTGTATTGTACTAGCGAGAATAATGCATGCAAATTGCATTTAAACGCTACACCCTGAGATTAAAACTCTGAACTAATTACTTGTCCGACTGGACTTTGTATTGTATTAGCGGGAATAAAGCATGCAAAGTGCATTTAAATATACACCCTGAGATTAAAACTCAAAACTAAATCTCACAGTACCAATCTGAGTGGGAGTAAGGCATGCAAGGTGTATGTATATACCGCCCCAGATAATGAGATGAGAACTTACAACTAAATACTTGTCAACATAGGGCTAAGATCTCACATTATAAATACTTACATAGGGCTTAAGAACAAGGTGTATATATCGCCCCAGATTATCCTTGCAACGGCATACTTTAATTTTTTTCCATTAACAAATAAAAAAGAAAGGTTTGCGTTATTACTTCAACAAAAGGAGGATAGTACGAATCAGTATTCTGCCTATCTTCCAAAAGAGATGGCCAGATATCTAGCTCATAAAAACATCTAACACCAAAAATTGCAACGTATAAGAACTGAAATCCAGACCAAAGGATTCTATTCAAGATAACAGATTTAATCAAGAATCTTCAATCAGGCCTAAACTCTTACCCCAGAGAAGGAACAAAGAAAACTCTCTTCAGTACAAAAATCCCGCATGTTGTAAGTCAAACAAGATATAACAGCTAAAATGTGGAAACACCAGTCACATCAATTCCAGAAAAGAGAAAAGAAGCCCGCATGATTGCTAATGAAGATTGGTCATGAACAATTCCAGCATTGTTCAGAGCAAAGGAATTTCTATTTTCCTCTGCTCCCCTTTGCTTCCTCCATATATCCTGCAATCGAGTAGATCCCCAAATCTCTGGCAAAGGTTGATAGTTTTTGACTTTACTCTTTCCAAGTGCATTCACTTTAAATTTTAAAATAACCAAGGCTTTTTCAGAAACATTTAGAGCACATATAACAAGGATTACAGTCCATAAAATCGTGTCTTATACATGTATACATCTGAAAAAAATCCCGTGTCAATTGCTATTTGATGGAACTTCGTATGCGGTTCCAAAACTCCAATTTTAGCACACCCTCAACAGATTCTGGCAAAGGTTGTTGAGTTTGATGTCACACCTGTCAATTGTATTTGTTTACAATCATCAACGCTATTTTAGCAAGTCCATTAGTCGTACATATACCACAAAGGTTGCAGTCTATTAGACACCATGAGAGATTCATCAAGTTCCCCATTGAGTGCATGTCTTGAATTCATTGCAATCCATGAGCCACATCTGCAATCTGCATTTAATCAAACAATTTTCATGCCTCTTATATCCTTTCAAAATTTGTACATATCTCAGGGCAGTGACAAACCTATATCTTCTTATCCATGTAACTGCTTCTGATTTGAATTATGATCCTTGTATGCCACCAACATCCGTTGCCCCTTATAATCTATCCAATTTAAATTTAAGATTACTTGCAGCCAGCATTGGTTCAAGAAGTGATTCTGTATTTTCTATCACTCCTTTAGTTTATAAGAACTAATTAATATATTTAGCACTCTGGTATCACAGCTTGATCAAATGTAATACTCTCTGCTTCTTAAGTTGACCCAAGCATCACCAATGAAGTACTCAAACGAATGTGGCTTTCTCACCTTCTGCGATAACCTGTAAACTTAAACTTCATTACCAAAGTTGGAATGCATGATAATAAGGAACTTATAAGCATACCGATCCTTTTTTGTGTAATCATCCCTTTCAGTTCCTTCATAACATACAGTACGCTTAAAAACAAATAGCTGACAAGTTACCATAAATGGGCGAGCATTTCTGAATCCACTATCAGCTTTTCATCCTAATGTCATTAGTAAATTTGTCGGTGATTATATTATCTAGCTTCCTTTTTTGTATTACCAACAGCACTTTTTTGGCTGACCTATCTTCATATAGAGTCATCATACTATCGTATGGAAGTTTCTTTAAAGCCAAACTCTCTCACCGAGTCACAAACTCAAGTCCCTCTGGCTTCACTTTGTCTTTCATCAGAATTGCACCATATGTTTTTTGATTCTTTTCATTCTCAGGAAGATCTTTAAAATATGTTAAAGCACTTGGCTATGTCATAAACTTAACCATTAGGTGTTAGAGAGCAAATACAAACTCATGAAAATCCTCTAGGATGGCCACTTCAAAACCTAAAGGGTGTACTTGAAATTGCCATATTTGCAGAGCTCATTGATTATGCCATCAAGCTCCAAATAGTTTTGATTACCACAGCCAAAATCCTCACTGTCCAAATTAATAAGTGAACTGTGAAACCATTGAGAAGACCAATAGACCCCTTATAGCTTTCAGTCCATCCCTTTTGTAAATTCATACTTACAATCTGCTGGTTTAATTGGATGCTGCCCTGTTGAGTACCTGAATATAATATATGTACGTTTATTTATAAAAGGAGTTATACTGATAATCGGATCTATCCTGCCTATCCACAGTTGATCTTGATTATAAGAACATTATCCATTCCTTGTACTTGGATACTGCTGATCCATACCAAATATTTGATTATCAATTGAACTAAACTTCCCGGCATAAGAATTGTAGTTGATGTAGCCAATAGTTCAGCTACACCATTACTAGTTTGAGATTTACGTATTCCCTGTATACTTATGAAGCAGGTTAGAAATGTCCTAATTTCTTCCACCAGACTTACTATTTTGAAATTTTCCGTTGATATGGAGCCTCCTTATTTCTTGGCTTAAAAAGTGAGGCTAAAATTAATGAACCGGTTCCAATAATGAGTGAGGAGATTCTACATTGTGCTGCTAAGGTATATTCCTCTGACTCTAGCCATAGCTTCAGCTTAGCTATTTGTCTGTAATCTTATTCGTGCAGCAAACCAAAGTATTGGAAAATCAGAAAAGTTTCTGCTATAGCTTGCATAATTCTAAAGCAATTTCAGCAGTACTAAATTGATTTTAAGTGCTTGCTGTCAGTCAGAGGATCAGAACAGAGTACTGAATTCTTATTGACTCCAGCTGACGAGTACTCCAAGGCAGCAGATGTAATTTCTATGAATCATGCGTACAGGGTAGGACATGGGCTTTCTTTTCAAGAATTTTTCTCTTCTAAAAAGAATTGCAAACGATGATGGGAACCATTAAACAAGGTGTCTTGTTTATAACTTTATAGACATTTGTCTGTTTATGTTTAAACAAATAGGCATCTAGATCAATTTTATGCCATCATTGTGGTTGATTCTTAAGCTGTCACTTATCTTCCCTAGTCTTTTGTGCTACCCTCGGGGACTTCACATGGTCGCCTCCCCTGATTTCAATTACCCAATGGGGCTCGTCTAGTTACTAATATTAATTTCTGTTAAGCATAAATTTCTTTAACTTGTTCCTTGCTATATTTCTCCACAAGATTCCATTCTTTTGTGGGTAAAAGACTGGTTTTAACAGCCATCAGGAAAATAAAGTTCAGGAAGTATATGAAGATTAGAGCCAACGACTACATGATTTTCTATCTTTTTCACTTATTCATTTTTCCACCTAAATGAAAATGTAGAATAAGTATTCCTAGTTGCTAATGAATGTATAAATTGGGTGTCTCATTTGAATAAAACCTCTTGATTCTTTGGTAAAAACTAATAGAAATATATTGATTCTTGAAAATGAGAAAATATGATTTCAATATGGGAGGTTGACTCAGGGAAACATGTTTAGAATATGCACATTGGCAGTTCTCTACATTAAAAAATTCCTTCTGCTCTTGCCGGCCTCTTTCACACTGATAACACTGTTTTTACTGGGTCCGCCAATTCAGAATCTATAAATAACAAAATCTCACATATGCACTCGTGTTTTATCTACCATTACCATGTCCTATTGTGAACCAACGTACAGGAGTCCATAAGCCTATAAGGTCAAGGAAAGAAGATTTCACTGTTAAAAGAAGCCAGCTGCTTCAACAAACAGTATAAAGTTCTTAATTTTTCCAAGTAAAAAGATTCATCTATTTGGTGCCATCTCCAATGTCTATAGCTCTATGGCGCTTGTGCTATGTTATGCTTTCAAAGTCAAACAACGGTTCAATAATGCAGCAAAATCTTGATCTTAATGCCTGCCAATAAGAATCATCCAACCATCCATTACTTATCAACCGTTGGTCACAGAGCAACTTTCAAAAGATGAATTGCAGCTTGTATTGGGAATCATCATGAATAAGTTAAAATGGTTAATACATTTACAGTAGTACTTACACTTTTCAAGATTTGTGAGCTCCTTTTCAAGATAATTTTCAAGAACATAGGGTTTATTGAAGAGACAAACAATGTTTATTATGAAGATGTATCCTCAATTTCAATCCAGTAATCTTTTCTTTAAATCAACTTCATGGATTTGATACTTGTCTTCTTGCAAACTGGAAAGCAAGCCAGACGGCTAATAGAGTCTTTCCACAGGGTAAGGGGGCGTTTGCAAAGAGGGAACATTTAAAGGACATGTCTAGAAGTCCCATGAATAGTATTTGAGTAGGAAGGAAAGAGTGTGGACAGGTAACTGAAAGGTTGACTAATTCCCATTTAACATATCTTTCCACCCAACCCTATGGAATCTTTAATAATTTTTTAGATCAGATTGCATAGCTTGTTGAAGTTCTTACATTTGGGGTCTCACTACTGGACCGATCAACAAACAAAATCTTGAAGTGAATACTTTCTATTTGACTATTGTAAAAGGCATCCCTAAGCCAGGTGACAAACGGAAACTTAATTTTTTTGTATATTTCTCTTACCTACAAAAACCAGAAGTCATATACCAGCATATCACATTTGAAGGTGATTTTGACCATCTAGTTGGAAGAATCAATATGGTAGTTTTGGGAAAATATAATTACGCACAGATATTATCTAGGTCTAAATAGAGAGATAAGCACTCAATAAGCAGTCAGACCTAAAGAATGGAGCTGAGACTACTGAAATGATAAAAGGAAAGGAGAGAGCTCGACATCCTTTATCTGATCTATCAATTGGATGCTGTCATTTGATATTTTTCTGTAGTCTGTACTCTCAACGATCAGTATCAAAGGTTTGCAATTGGATAAACAATGCTTTAGCTGCTACAAACCTGCTCAAGGACTCTACTCATCTTTTGGATGAGGCTGTGCATGTGGGCTGGTCTTCCTAGTGGTGCAGAAAAATATTCTGGTCCTGCAAATCCACAAACTTGTTTGCTTGCGCTTAAACCCGTGTTTTGAAACTTGGTGGTGCTGAAAAGCAACTTTAGGAGCCTGCTAAAGACGGAAATCCTGTTTACTTCTTTGATAGCAGTCAAGCCCCTGTTGCTGATGAACAAGATTGGGGGACCATATAGATGCAAGATGTGATATGATGTGAATGATATCCGATAACCAATTGATCTCTACTAACAACCTAGGACCACCCTTTAGATACCAGATCCTAGGTGCTCAAGTTGAGGTATTTGGTGTGCAAGCTGATGGATAACAATTTTGTTGGTCTGAAAGGGTTGGCTTGGGAAGGCGTGAAAAGAGATTTGAACTGGGAGGAATAGGCTGCAGGTGCAATCCTGTCTAGGGGACTGATCCATGCATAGTTGCAAGAGAGTTGGTCTGGACCATTTAGGACTGTAATAAGTTGATGGCTGATAGGTTTTGGGTTTCGTGTCAGCTTATACACAAAATAATATTAATTGAGCTATAGGACATTACATTCATGACAATACGAAAATTAGGTGTAAATCTTATGCACATTTCTTCTCTACAAGCAGTAAGAAAAACTTGTAATTTGTGGACCATACACTGGCGTGATGAATGTAGAAGGTAAAGGTAGATTCTAATTTGACATTTGGCACCTTTTTCCTTTATGCCTGGTTGGTTAAGGCACCTTCTCTTCAAGTGCTCGCTGTTTCATGTTCTAATCACTCTCAGTCTTCTCTTATTGCAATCGTGATACTGCTGTTGCATGTCTGTAACAGCATATGCTTTGTTATTCCTCCTATTATATTTAAAATATCTATGCTTTATTTCAAAGAATATGCATATATTAAATATACTTATGCTTTATTTCATATATATGTAGGGGAGAGGATCTATTAGTTGAGCATTTTTCAATAGTTGTGATAGCATTCTTGGATTTATTGTCTGATATATTTAATAGTATAGCACAAGTAGTTGGGACTTCAAAGTTGTTTGTGTTGATCATGTATATATACCAGCGTTACAAGACTCGCCTAGACTCATCCAGAATCGCCCAGACTCGACGAGTTCCAAGATGAGCTAGGCTTGATGAGTCTGGGAGACTTGAACCTCCAGTACTCGCTAGACTTGCCGGGTCTGGGCAAGTCTCAAGCCTGGGACTCGACCGTTTTAATTAATTTTTTAGGACTCGACCATTTTAATTAATTTTTTTTTTTAAATGCTTGTTTGGTTTATGACATGCCCATCTAGGATTTACAAAAAAATATGAAAATGGTGTGTGCCATGAAGGTCTATGTGGTTTTGAATGTCTTCATTTGGGCTTGGTGGTGGGGGCTCTGCCCCTCTACCCCGCCTTGTATTGCAAAAGGAAATGCATGAGGGGTGCTGCCCTGAGACCTCTTTAGGAGGGTTGCCTGCAGACCCTTGCAAGGGGTGTTGTCCCTTGACCCCCAAAAGGGGCACTGCCCCAAGACCCCCAAAAGAGGCGCTGCCCCTCGACCCTGTTGGGGTGTTGCCCCCAAAGTTCAAATCTCCATCAAATTATAACTCTGTGGTTTTGAATGTCTTCATTTGGGCTTGGTGGTGGGGGCTCCGCCCCTCTACCTGGCCTTGTATCACAACAAGAAACACGCGAGGGGCGTTGCCCACAGACCCCCTCGCAAGGGGTGTTGCCCCTTGACCCTACTAGGGGCATTGCCCCCAGACCTCGCGAGAGGTGTTGCCCCTTGACCTCATTGGGGTGTTGCCCCCAAAGTTCAAACCCCCATCAAATTTTAACTATGTGGTTTTGAATGTCTTCATTTGGGCTAGGTGGTGGGGACTCCGCCCCTCGAGCCCGCCCTGTATCGCAACAGGGAACACATGAGGGGTGTTGCCCTTAGACCCCATGAGGGGCACTGCCCCATGACCCCGTTGGGGGCACTGCCCTTAGGCCCCTGCGAGAGGCGTTATCCCTCGACCTGTTGGGGTGTTGCCCCCAAAGTTCAAACCCCCATCAAACTATAAGTCTAAGCAAGTAATAGGCCAATGATGAATCATGATCATAAAACCTACAAAATATAGATCCCTTGTTGCAAATCTCTGCATCATCACAGTCAAAGCCACAATCAAGGATTGTCTTGTTTCATACATTGGACAACTTGTTTAGTATACAAGGATGCCCACAGGCAAAGTTGGCATGCTACAGTCATTGTATTGCTGAATACAGGTTAAGTCATAGTTGGCGAGAAATGCCATTTTCATATTGCAAAAATGTATCAATCATGCCTTACATAGACAACTCATAAAACAATCCCATCTATTAATATCCTAGCTAAGGTCAAACTAGAACATAACCATTTATCTTTTTACTTAACCAGTCGTCTTTGTTAATGAGCTTGACAACAAAACATGCAGTCTTGAAGGCTTAAGAAAACTTTAATAATAAATTCCTCACTTGAATATACACACCAGTCACTAAAACACAAGCAAATATCATGGTTACATCATCATACATGACCTATCTTAAACGCTAGCGCATGACTTGTTGTGATGTTGGCATGAATAATGCAGGCTCCTATGAGCCATAGACTTGTATTTTTAGTTTTGATATTTGATTTGATGCCATGAATTTCATATTCCATGAGTTTTGTATACATTTGACAATATTTGTATATCTAAATGTGTTATTTCCTTCAGCTAAAATTTGCACAACAACAAAAAGCATGTTGATGTGGCATCATATTTGATGATCTGAATCTGAAACTGTAGTTATTAACGAGGCCTTGCCCAATAAGCTGCTGTAAAAAATTGGGAGTGATTTGAAATCACATTCAGATTTTTGAGGTGAAAAAGTTGTGCTGGTCAATTAATGGACCATCTCCCTTAGAAATATAAGAATATAAGATTGTGTAACAGATTTCAATGTCATGACTGAGATTAAGCTTAAGCCTTAAACCCAACCTCGCCAGTCCACCGTAAGAGTCTGCTGCCTTCCATACATCGAACTTAATTTGATAAAAAAGGAGCAAGTTTTATTTACTCTTGGAGAAAATTGATCATCATGTAAGCTGATAGCTACAGCTGGTTTGTCTTTTGTAGCTTTTTAGTGCTGATTCTTGTTGATGTTGATTACTCTCTGGCTCTTTTCATGATTCTTATCTTGAAAGAACCTTTTTGCACATTATTCTTTTTACAATTAATAGATGCTTTTTTCCAATAAAATTCCACGCTCAAATCAATTGAAATGTTTTATCCACTGTACGTTACTACTGCACATGACTCTTCTGATATAAATGCTTTCTTTGACAAATCCAGATAATTAAAGTAAATGCGACCCCACTGTTTCCTGTTCGAGAAAGCAGCCCATTGCTACCTACCTTATAAAGCATAGTTGACTTGCTGTAGAGGTTTACCAGAACGATCAAGAGGGTCAAAGAAATAAAAGCATATGGTCCTCAATTAATTGTCGTCTTTTAAAATGAATTTAAAATCTTGAAGTTTGTGCGCTTTATCGTAAAACATTGATACTTTGTAATCGATGAACGTGGACGCTAAAAGCATGCTCGACGCGCACTCAGCTGTTATTTAAGTTCGTCCGTACGATCCATGAGGTCGAATCACGGGAGGCCCCGGCTCATTCTTATAGATCCCGACCTTTCCGCCCAGCGCATTTTCAGGAGAAACAAATATTTTAACGATACGCGTTTAGAATATTAATAAAAAGAACTATGCGCCACATATTGCGGATTACTTTTAACTTGTTACCTTTATGATTAATAATTATTAATATTTTTATACTTTATGATAAATGATTAAGATTATTTTTAAATAAGGTAATAAAAAATTTAGTATCAATATTTTGAATCAGTTTTTGGGATGAAGAAAAATGGAGGTTGGAGAGGGAAGATGTGGTTTATAATTGACCTTCATTTTTTCATCGTAATATTGAATTATAGAATGTGATTTGAAATGTTGATGCTAGATTATTTATACAAATACATTAAAAAACACTCAATCATCATATATATAATTATTTAAAATATATTATTTATATGATTAACTTTACAGTGCACAAACTTTTATATGATAAGTTTAATAATGCATGTGATAGTTATATTAAGATTTGAGTTCTAAAGATCAATGCATTTTTGAAATCAGTTTTGAGAATTTTAATGTGTCTAGCCTCTAGATTAGAGATTAAAAAGCCTCTTTGATAAAGTAATTTTCATCCCTTCCCATGAGTTTCCACTTATAAAACCTAATTGATAAAGTAATTTTCATCTCTTTCCATTGTTCCCAACATCTCTTATAAAGACTTCAACACCCGCCTACCTCTAAAAGCACCATCAAATTAAATTTAAAGAAATCATTTAGAGGTTTTAAATAAAATACTAATTGTTGCACTTTTTTCCCCTCATTACTCCCTTCATAGAAAAATATAATGTAATTATTAATTTATTATTTTTTAATAATATAATTAATATTAAAATTTAATTAATAAATAATTATTAATTTATATATAATTATTTAAAAACTGAAACCTCTATTAAATCCTCATCTCTTAATCTAATATTGCATATAATTAGAAATTTTAATCAGTAAATTGAGGGATCTATTGGACCCTTATCTCTTTCTTATTTTTATACTAGATACTACCAAACCGGGACATGCTAGTCAACATCACCACTTAACTCTTAAAAGAAGACTGACAGTTTCAAAAGCCACAAACCCACCTGTCACAAATAATAGAAAAAGAGTGGATGTATACTCCCAACCTTCATCATCCCACCTAGAAAAAAGAAAGAAAAAGGCTTCACAAGCAGCTCCTTGAGAAAAGTTAGACCTGGGCTGTCAGAGCTTTCCTAATCTACAACTGTTCAATGTATGCATATCCTTGACCAAATGTTTGGTTGTGAAGGAAGAACATATTCCTATCCGATTTCACAATTTTCTTTGATTTTCTCCTACACACCTAAGATACACCCGTGGATCGAAGAATGGCATCTTCTTCGATTGCACCAGTTTTTCCGAAGACATGAAAAGGTAGAATAAAATAACTGGTGAACCTCATTTACCTTCCATGTGGATTACATATAGTACATCCACACAAGTGCTAAGTCTGGAATAAGTTTCTAGGTCTTCCTTTACTCAGAAACAAGCAAATTTCCATGTGTAGGATCTAAATGTATTCAGCTAGGCTCCTCGAGGGAGCCTCCTCTTGTTGTATGTTCTCCTCCACGTCTTTATCTGTCCCCACTAAGCACACATTCTATCACTAGAAGCATTATTTGGAAAATCCAATCCAAATAATCAAATGTTTGAAACTTGAACACATTCCTCCAACACGAGGCACACCATCCACTTCTTTGGCTAAATCCCAAATTCTCAATATTCATAATCGCAAATTTGGGTCGTTAATTTTTTTGATTCATGTAAGTAGCAAAATCACTTATTAATTTTTGACGCCTATTCCCCATCTCATTCAAATCTCTCTCCTTTTCATTGCCCTCCTAAATTCTTCCCTTGTTTTTAGCTTCAAAGAGGAACCCATTATCTTGACAACTAAAAGAGCACTTGAGTTGCTCATATAGTCAAAAATAGATTGAGGCATACAAATGGGAAGCTAATAATATCACATTCTATTGCTACCAACTCCTCCGTCAAATAAATAAGTCATGTTTAGTGAAGTTTCACGATTAGTTCAAGGGGTTAAGTTTAATTGGTTAAAACATTGAGTTCTTATTGTGGGGACTCAAGTTCAAATCTCAAAGGAACATTTAATGTGGAATTCTAAGTTGTGACTCTTGATCTTCCATAGTTTGCTTCTAGTGTGGAGATGATTGGTTTCTAGTGTGTTTGCTAGAAAGGAGCTAATAATAAACTCATGATTGTGCTCACAAGAACTTATATTGATCTCATATTGATGCTTATATGAACAAAATATTTGTAAATGATTGACAATATTAAAAAAAAAAGAAAAAAATCCCACGATCCCTATATCATTTCCCATAGCTGTCAACTCATATCTATGATGTTTATTAGTATGTGGCTCTCACCCCTTACTAGAATGAAGAGATTAACCTATTACTGAGAAAAACATATTTATTATTGTTTTGCGTTTTTAATTTTTTTTTGGGATATAGAGGGGAATTGATAACTATTTTGTTATCATTTATTATTGGATATAGGACCATCCCAAAGCATTATTTTTTATAAATCTTCGTTACTCTTAGAAATTATGATATAAGATGGAGAGTTAGTTCATGAAGGAACAAAATCGAGGTAGCTTTAAGGCAAATTTAGGGATGGAACGGACTTGATTATTTAATATAATTAAAATCAACCATACCTTAATGTATCCCTATGGCAAAACATACAATAAGGTTTTAACCCATGCATTATCATAAATGTAATCTCTACCTTCAAATACCCATTTCCCAATACAAATTAATTATTATGTTAGAAAAGACACATCCATTATAATATCATTTTATTGACATAAAAACAATGATATTTTAAATTATAAGTATTAAATAACTTTTTTTGTACAATCACTTTCATTGATATAAAAACCATGACAAAAATGTCACCTTGTACAATCACTTTTATTGATATAAAGACCATAATATATATCTTGGACATGTTTGACAAACGTTTCATGTTTACAATTATGTAATGAAAATGCATTAAATATGTGACAATCTTTAGATTGACTAATTTATTAATTTTTTTTTAAAGATATAGAAAGAGAATAAACTCTTTTTTATATATAATTTTAAATTAAATAGATTAAATAAATATTTGTGATAATTATTTAAAAATTAAAATATCGAGTCAGAAATTATTTTGAATAATATATTGAAAAAATTGTAAAAACTTGTAGATTTGATTTAGAGTTACAAATTTGAATTTTGGTACATAGATTTGATCTTTGTTAAATTTTGATGTTTACTTTTATTTTGTTTATCTTATGTTTGAAATCTCTTTTAGTTACTTGAGAATGTTGAGGAAAATCTTTGGAGAGTTTGCTAAACAAAGATTAATTTTCCTTTGGTCAAAATTCTAAATGAACATATTTATTTGCTAGGATCAAAGATAGCCAACATTCATGCAAAAAATGTCCTAGATGTTGATGTACACAAGTAATCTAGTAATAATGATGTTTGGTTAGACTCTTTGAATGCTTAATGCTAATTGGAGATGCTTAGGATTCAAGATGTTTAGATGTGTAAAAATGCAAAAGAGTTAGTTTTTTATTACAACTCTAAAGGTAGTAGTGAAATGTTTTGTGCTTGAAGTCGAAACATAACCACTCGTACAAAGGGTTATGTTGGCCCCAAAACATGAATTTAAAATTTTAAAGTTATAAAATTCTAGCTTCATTTCTACAAATCACGAAATTGTTTGGGCCAATTTTCCAAATTATAGTTAAATAAACTTGGATAGGAAATGAAAAATTAAGGATTAGAATCGATTCTTAAGAATTAATGTAGATTGGATCAAGTAAGGCTATGTACCAATTCTCCAAATGAACGATATGTACCAACTTTCACTAGAGATCATGCCACTTGTACATTGATCATTGTATAAAGAATAACTAGATCAAAGTGAGTTCAAAACGAAGGAAAAAAATATAAGACATACAATTTTCACCATTACAAAAAACACACAAGAAAAAAAGTAACTTTTAATTTAACCCATATGTAATACTTAGAAATCTACAAACTTTCAAAAGATGGATTAGTCAAATAATGACTTGCCTAGAGACAACCATTTCTTGAGAGAAAAGTTTTGTTTACTTGTCTAAAATGAATTATTAAAAATTATGAAATATGTAATGATTTATTATGATTCAATTATTTATTTGTTTAGTCAATCTTAATTAATTTATATTTCATCCACAACCAATCATTATACTATATATGTTATCCTAGATTTTTGGATTGAATGGGGAAATATATTTTTTAAAGATTGTAGGAAAGATATTTTGTTTTTTAGTTATTTGTTATTTTATTTTTTTTATATAAGAAAAGAGGGTAGGTAAATGAACAAACTCATCTAAAACTACCTAGTCAATGATTATGATAGGAGGAAGACCATTTGCATTATGGCATCGTTTTTGTTGTCAAATATTACTAGCTATGGCACCTTGTGCAATGGGTACGTCGAAGAGGTGTGGAAGGTCAATTAGGAAAAAATTGATTTTTTTTACACAAATAATAAACTAATAGAAATAAGAAACATATAAATATATATGAAATTTAAATTAAAAATTTAATAAAATTATAAAATTTATAATCTAATAAACAAACATAATTGATAAAATCATAATATTATCAATAAACTCGTAAATGATAAAATCATAATTTATCAAGTATAAAATTGTATAAATTATTTTTTATAAAATTAAATTAATTATCAAATTAAATTAATTATCAAATTATCAAATAAATTGAAGTATAAATAATAACTTTACTTAATAAATTATAAAACTAATAAAATTATAAAATTTATAATCTAATAAACACATGTAATTGATAAAATCATAATATTATCAAATATAAAATTGTATAAATATTTTTTTATAAATTTAAATTAATTATAAAATTATCAAATAAATAAAAATATAAATTATAAAAATAATTAAAAATGATAATTTTAATTAATAAATTATAAAAGCAAAAAAACCTATAATAATTTAGAAAATTTATTTACCGCGATAAATTTATTTGCGTCTTCTGCGAGGGGATTCTTTCTGTTTTCGGTGGTGTTTTGGACCAGCTTCGTCCCCTGCTTCTCCCATGTAATGCGTGGGTTTATATTTACCTCGCCCCCTTGTGAATAAGCATGAAAAACGGGCGGCGGTGAAAGCAGAGAAAAAACGGAGAAAAAACAGCCGGAAAAACAATCGAAAAGTGGCGAAAAATGGTGGACGGTTTAGATTCGTTTTATTGTCAACCAAGTTTTATCCTTCATTTTGAACCGTTGACTGGGAAAATGAGCTCTGAAAGTTCATATAAGATACACCTTCGATGTAATTATTATTATTTTAATAAGAAGAACACTTCTAGTGTAACACTTCTACTATAGCATGAAAGTAACCTTAAATTACAAAATAAAAATAAAAAACAAAGTTAAAACAATCATTAAATGAATAAGATTTAAGATTTAATTTGAAGTTAACTCAAACAAATTTTATAACATTTAAGACCTAATTTGAAATTGTCCTTTAAAAACTAAGAATTAAAAAATAAATCTATATAAATTTTAACAATTTATCTAAAATCTACCTTTTATATAATATAATCTTCTTAAAATTTACTTATATTTTATTTAAACACAACCATACAGCCAGGCCCTCGTAAGAACTGTTCAAAGCGAAGAGTCAACTCGTAATATCTTGTAGACGGCGTAAAGTGCGGAGCTTGATATCCTATTTCTTCTTGTTTTTCAAATCGGAGAAGTGAAAGCTAATTTAGTAACTGGATTAGCCACTTATTTAATGCAAATTAGGAAATCGCCGACGATCACGATTTCCACGAATCGAACAAGTCAGTATTCGCAGTTGGAGTAACGATGAAGGAGAAGGCATTTATACGAACAGAAACTGCGCTTAAGACTGAAAGCTCACATTATAATCCCTTTTCATATCATCACAAATTTCCCTGTCTGTCTCCTTTTGTTGAGATTTCATGGCCAATGCAGCTGACACATCGAGGCAACTCAGGGATACTTTTAGGTCAGGTCGCACCAGACCTTACCAATGGAGAATTGCTCAGATCAAGCAAATTACGAAGCTGATCGATGAAAACCAGGCTGACATTATGGATGCTCTGCATCGAGATATGGGAAAGCCTCCATTCGAGTCTTTCATTCACGAGGTATTTTGTTTTATTTGTGCTGCACTTCCTTTTCATGTCTTCTTCTCATCTTGTCCCATGCATGCTTGCCTTATACAAATTCCTTGTGTCTACTTAACTTTCATGTATTGAAAGATTGGAGCATGCGGGTTAGCAAGCTTATGTCTGGTCTGATCCTTGTATCTTTGATGATTACCCTAGTTTCATCCTTCTAAATTTTAAACAAAGCTTTGAATTCATTGAGAAGGATTTGGTAGATGGTTTAAATCTTTAGACTGTTTACTGATTTTTAGTCTTGAGTCCTTGACAACTCCAAGATTCTTCTTTGCATCCAGGCTAAAGAGGAATAACCTTGTCCACACGCTTTGGCAGGTCTTACAAACCAATTTCGTTAGAAGAATGTTAAAAGTGATCATCATTATGGTCAATAAGTGTAAGATATATAAACTGATAAAGAGTTTTTGTTGACGACTCATTAGTATTACTATTGCAAATCTGATTTAGCAAACTGTATTTCAGAAAAATTTCCTTGTCAATTATGAAATCGTGAGGGAAGTAATTTTACGCAGAGTTGGCGGAAACAATTTAAAAAAACCATATGGTTGAGGAGATTGGGAGCAAAAAGATCAATAATAGGTTTTGGAATGATTAAACTACAGCCTTTAGCTCTCTGGGTACTTGAAATGGGTAACAAAAGATGGTGATATGGGATGTGTGACATTGGTACATAAATCAGGACACAGCTATATTGCATTTGAATATTGTCGCCAAAAGCTGAGAGTACAGGAATGAGATTCCTGAAACGGAGTTTCCTGGTGACTATGCTGGAGTGTCATGAAAAGTGGAATTTGACTAGTAAACTCAGGTCAGCCGCACATTAAATTGGGTATCTGGGCTCAAAAGTGCACGGTTTGGAATTTTATGGGTTCATTCCTATATTTTTGGAGTAGGTCTATAATGTTCCGCATCTTGTATATATAGTATTTAGTATTACAAACATCCTCTGTCATACTAACATCCTTTGCAGCAACAGTTACAATTCCGATGACGGAACATAGCAGGCAATTGACATGGTAATAACCAAGATGCAGGTGGTGGATATTGTATTATATTAACATCAATAGTGCTAATCGATTCCCTTGTGTTTGGAGCAAGGTCACACTCTTAGTCTGGTGTGAACCACATTACTGTGCCAATCTTAGTGACATTGTGCCTTTTAGTGAGCCCTTATGTGCTGTCCTCATCGTTAGTGCAGTTACTAAATTTCTAAAGCATAGATACAGTAGTCAAATTATCAGCCAAGCTTATGCAGAAGTGAAGTTTTACATGGAAGGCGGGGTCAACTCATGGTGCAATTTTTTTGGAAACAACCTTATAATTTAAATCCCCTTTCTCTAGGGATGACATTACCCTTGTACTAGCATACATGATTCGAAAAGTGGTTGCAGAAGTATGAAATTAAGTACTCACTGCCAATTGCCTGGGGTGGGAAGAGTTATGTGTAAATTCTTCATTGAAATTAACCCAAAATTGAGCACAAGACAATAAAGTGTTTCTCCAAGCTGAATTTTCATTGCCTTTAGTATTTTAGTGAATGAATACTTCTTAGGGCATACAACTTAAGATAGTATTATGACTGTGGCTTGCCCTTAAGGCAATTGCCATGTTCAAGAGCCCCTATTAGTGTCCCTAGGGATTTATATCATATATGGCTTCTTGGTCTTGATTCGTGTCTCAGCTGAATTTGAGTTAGCAGTTACCAAATTTCATTTTTCTTTTTCCTTTTTTGATTCTTTGGTTGATGAAAGGTAAACTGGTTATCTATGATGCAATGAAGCACATTTATACTAAAGCTAAACTATGTATAAATATATATTGATGCTCCAAATTAAAATGATATAAATAAATTTCACAATATACGAGTTAATAAATTATAGTGTAGAAGCTCTAACCTTTGAAAAGAACTCTAAATGCTCTTTAGAATTTTGCATAAACAAGAATTCTTCCTGGGACCTTATCACAAAATTGGGTGAATAGAATAAAGATATTCAATATAATAGAACAAATTACCTAAGTTGCCAGTTCGGGTACGGATTTAGATGCGGGTTTGGGTTTGTGTATGCCGGTACGACATTTTTTTTTTCCTAGGGTACGGGTACGAGAGTATATATATATATATATATATATATATATATAATTTATAAATTATTAAATTATAAACATAATGCCATAGACTCATAACCATGCTAAAAATTATAATCATATAATCATAATGCCATAATGCCATAGAATATTGAAACAATGAAATATGCCATACGGTAATACCTCATTTGGTCGGCCAAGTCAATATAAGGCAATTTGGGCACTTTTTAGGGTTTTATTTTATGTTTGTAAGTTGAGTTTTTGCCTTTTTTTGGGCTGGATGACGTGGGTCTGCCCGGGTCCTTCTGGGTTCTCCACGGGTTCGGCCAGGGTTCTCCATTTGCTATCCGGGTTCTCAGTGGGTCCTTCACAAAAGGACCCATAGAGAACCCAGGTAGCAAATGTAGAACGCAGGCAAACCCACAGAAGGACCGAACCCGAACCAGAACCCACACGTATTTTGGCTGGTTCGGGGGGCTAAAATGAAGAACCCAATAACTTAGCAAATTACAAATATTAACCTACAAATATATAGGCCTCTTGGATATATGAATCAAGGAGATGACATGTCCAAGAATTATGAGTTTAACTCTCAGTCACTCCCAATCAAGAGGTGAGTTAACTCAATCTAATTGAGATATAGTTGGCCTTGACTAAACATAGGTGGCACCTAATTACCATCAATCAAGGATTTATGAGGTAGTCGTGGCACTTGAGTACCTCAAATCAAAGTGAACAAATGTCATTTTTAACTATCTAGATGAGAATAATTAAATATTCTTATTATCCTAAAGTGAACTTAATAGGTAGGTGCAATATTGCACTTGGGATGAACACTGTCTTAGTCGAAGTGAAATATTTACACCAGCAATGAAAGAGTTTGGAGTTTTCAATGATACCAAAATCTAAAATTTGTTTAGAGCCAATCGTTCTTGCAATTTCTGTGATTGGAAAAACATTGCTCTGTCTTATGGTAACATATTCTGTGAAACATATTTGTAAGTTTAGAGGATTATTATTTGTGGGATTTAGCCTGTGTGTTTTTTTCTTTGTAAGTTTAGAGGATTTTTATTTGTGGGATTTAGCCTGTGTGTTTTTGATCATCTACTGATTACATCCAATTGTATCATCATACGATTAACATTTATCCTCATGCATGTGGTCCCCTTGGCTTGTAATCATTAACAACATACATGAGGGTGTAATAGCTACTCATGGAGATCATCTTGAAATGGCTAAATAAAATTAAAATGCTAAACAAAAGTTTTAATGGGAGCTTCAAGCACTTAATATTCTAATTTTGTTAAACCTCCTCAAATGCATGTGCAGCAATATTTCTAGTTTATATAATAACCATGAGAAATCCTTCCTTACCTGATGTGTTTGCTCATCTGAGTCACCTAAGGTGACTTCTCACTATCACAGTGACAAATGACATGAACTATATTTGCTCCCAACTTCTAGTCGATAGGCTTTTTAGTAGTCCTTGTATTTTTAGCAACGTTCTTGTTCCAGTTTCAACAAATCTGAGTAATGTTTTAGTATTAGCAGTCCAGAATTGAGACACGAACATCTAGGTACACTGTTATTAGATTTCAGCATTCCAGATTTCAGCTTCAGTTTTTCCAGCAGTTTTAGATTTTTAGGTTGTCAGCAACTTCAGTTTCAGATATTTCAGCAGTTTGAGATTTCTGTTTAGATTTCAGATTGACTTCAGTTCTTAGTTTGCAATTTGTGTTAAGTTTATTACAGTTACAACAGAATTCTGGTTGGGATCATATCAAATTCGTGATCCTATATTTTAAGCTTTTTTGTCTTATTTGACAACTTATCTTTGGCTAATGAGATCCGCTACTTTGATAAGTGTAAAAATGATTTTTGTTATAGTGTGTTGCAATGACTTGGCAAAAGACGTATTGAATGAATGTGTTTACCTGGACTCATCTCTTGTATGACGGGAATCACTTAGTTCCGTTTTTGGTTAATTGAGGTTGGTCCAATCAATGGTTGTTGATGATTGTCGATTCATACTTTTATGTTGCCACTTTATGACATTGTGTTTGATAAACTCTAACCATGTTTTTTAATTCTCCCTGGTGATATTCATGTCCATTCTATACAAGTATATGAACAAAGTGCCAAGTGTTCAATTCTATTTCTCCATGTATATTTCTTTCATGTCCAGTTGTGCATATTCTGTTTCTTCTGCCATGCCACAGCAAGATATCTTTGCCTGGTTGCTATATGATAGAATTTCCTGTTTTGGTGAAATGCAGATATCACTTTTAAAAGGCTCATGCAAAGTAGTGATCAGTGGGCTAAAGAAATGGATGGCCCCAGAAAAGGTGAGAATTTATGTGTTGCTTTTCTACTGTGCTGATTTTTTTTGATTGTGAGGTATTAATATTAAACATTTCATATATGGTCAAATATCAGCCCTTTGCCCTTTCATCGCGGGGCTCTACAAAAGCCTACCCTATAAAATTTCTTTATGGAGTGTTATTATGTGGAAAAACGATCATGTTCCACTGATACACATTTGATTATCCAGTAAATAGTAACTCATACAAGTCCAATTTCTGTAGGTTAGCGTGATTTTTTTTGGAATATAATATACATATCATCAATGACATACAGGTTGGAACTACAATCACAAGCTTTCCTTCATCGGCTGAAATTGTGCCAGAACCATTGGGGCTCATTTTGATTATTTCTGCATGGAATTATCCCGTTTGTAAGTAGTGTTACTTTTCCCATAGTGTTTATGCCATATCCTTTTTAATCTATCAATTTAGTATGAGAGCTTTATATGTTTTCTTTTAAGATTTTGAAGAGGATATATCGTTTGTATAGCATAAGTTAAGAAATTTGGATAGATTAATTATAAATATGTACCAAAACTAGTAAAAATATAGCAGATATCTTATTTTTACAAGAAATAAATTTATAGCATAGTTGTTAGGAGTTAGGGGTTTTGGGATGGTATGGGAACGGGATGCCAATCAAATTAGGGTACATGAGTAAATGAATAATTAAAGGAGTATATTATATATAAATGTAGTCACCAGAAATTATGGGTAGGGGAACTGGTATGTGGTTCACATTCCTATAATGTAGTTTCTTGGCAATTATGTTTTAAAGTATAATATAAATATCTTTCCTCCCATTTCCCTTGCCCACTTAATCATGCACACTTTTGGACTAAAAGCACAATTGTAAAACATCATTAGAAGCCAAAAAATGGAATGTGGTATAACTGGTTTTCCTAAACCAAAGGGTTCAAAATTCAAATGAATCATCACAAGATATTCCCCTTCCTACATCTCTATTCCCCAATTAAAAACCTGTAAAAAGAACATGATTGCAGAGCATTATTAAGATCTAGAAACAAAAATTGGAACCTAGTATGAGTCAGTATCAAACTGTATTCCAGAGGAATGTGTCCTTAGGGAGCTAGGTGATGTCCCCAATGTCTCAGACATCTTGGAGGGGATGTCTTTTTTTTTAAGGACTAGACAGCCCACTCCATTTGGTGCATAAAAAAAAAATGCTAAAAACCCCTAAAAATCGTAAAGGGGGGATTGTCATTACAAATGTAGCACATTTGGAATGCCCCTCAATGGAAACATGCAATATTTTTTTTTGTTGAAAGGAAATGAAACCAAACTGCAAGTACAAAATCTGATCTCATTTTTAAAATTCCTTAAATTGCTGTTGTGAGTCTACAATTGCAATAAACGACATCAAACTTTCTTGATTTATGTAATAAAACCCTAGAATTTTACATGAAGCAAATTTTGAATTAAGACAGCCAAATAATCTTCCAATATGATTTGTTTGAACAGTATAGCCATCAAAAATTTGTTACAACAATGAATAAGGATGCTGGAAAGCACAAATCAGAATTTATAAAATCTTTTTGCACTCACAAAATGCTGTACCCTGCTGGGAAGCTGCTAGTCAGACCTAGACCAGACCTTGCAATGTTTGTAAACAGCAAATAGAGGTTTGTTACTGAGGTATTAATGGTACAGCTGCTGCTTGGAGGTGTACGACTGGCCGTACAGTGCTGAAAAAGGCTGTAATCAGCTGGAAAGATGCAGATCTGCTGGAAATTGGGCTGAAACAACAGTATATTATCAAATGTATTCTCCCAATGGTGGTGTTAGGCTGGAACAGCAATTTATTGTCAATTTCACCCTTCCAAAGGATGGTGCTAAGCTGGAACTATGTAGATTTTCTGAGTGGAACGGCAACTAATGTTGCTTGATCTGCCCTCTAAATGATGTCTGCCTAGTTTTTATGGCTGTAGATGTGGATTGCAGCAAAGAATGGGTTGTAATATTGCCTGACCTGCCCTCTAAATGATGTCCTAGTTTTGATATCCTCCTAGAAATGACGGCACTTCACTCCAATAGGCCGGTCACTTATGTTGGATGACTGAAATAATGTAACCAGGAGCTAGTATGACTGATCTAATACCCAGAATGACTGAATTTCTCTCTCTCAATGTGACACTCAGCTAGGGTTGACTGAAACAATCAGATCCAACTCTATATGGTGCTAAAAAATTCACCAAAAAAACTGAAAATCAATTTAGGAATTTTCAAATATGATATGGCAACAAAATACTTAAATTTACTTGTAAACCTAAGTTGCCTATTTGCTGGAATCTTTGTTGGAACCTTCAAAATTCAGCAACAACACTGTAGTGGCAATGTAGCAAACTGAAAATGTCTTTAAATTCTCAGCAAATCAGTATAATTGTGATCCCATGGAATAACCCAAGATTGGAAACAAGGGTTTTCATCCTTGAATGCCCTAGATTGAACAAACTGCTTAAATTTTAAAATTGGATGCAAAAAGGATAACTTGGATGATGAAATGAAGCTATGAAGCTAGGTGTCTCCTTGATATACCTTTCCAAATTGAGCCCTTGGATTTAAATTTCCCTCCAAGTATTTAACAATACTTATTATTTTAATTATAATAGAATTATTAAGTTGCCTCTAAAATTAGAAATTATGAGGTCCAACTTAAAATAATATTATTAATTATTTATTCCAAAAAAGGGGACATGACAACATTGTATTTATTCTTTTAAAATTTTAGTTTCTTTTAGTTTGTTTGAGTTATTTTAATAGCCATTCCCATGTTGTCCCCATGCCATTCCCAAAATTTGGAATTTTTTTTGCTATCTTTGTAACCTCATCCCCATGTCCCTCTATCTCTTTGTCTCCATTTCCCTATCGTAGAAACTCAAAGTTACATTGCTCCCAAACCAAGGATACTAACAAAATATCACAAATTACACATCTTATCTCCTAGGCCAATAAGCTTTTTTGATCTAGTATAACTAGTGTTAACTAAATGTAATTGTCATGATAGTTTAAAGGATAAAACAAAAGAAAAATCCTTTGTTCCACCAAGTTTTCAAGGCAAGGGCAACAAGGGAGGGGACATGTTTTTGGGGTGGGTTTTCTAGGTCACTTTTTTTTGAGGATGGCAATTAGAAAAAGGTAAAATTTAAAAATATAGGAAATTCCAAATATTCATATGATAAGGCAATCACCATATTCATTTTTTTAAAGATTAATTAGCGAGGGTTCTATTAGGGTCCCACCTTTGAATTGTGAGGGTTTGTTCATGGGACCCACATCCCATACAATTCATTTTGCAGGTATATGCTTTAACTAATTGCTCCACTAGTGGGGGATAACGTTGCATTTACATTTCAAACTCCTGTTCCTCCTTAATGCTCCTATGACTTGAATGCCTCACCTTCTTGCTTCCTTTTTCCTCATGTAGTGTATTTTTTTTCATCTTCAACATTCTTTTGGCTTCAATATCTCTTGTTGTAGGTCAAATTTTCCTTGTTCCTCCTTCATCACATGTGGGCTTATTGCATATTATCATTCAAGCAATAATATCACTCCAACATGCCCTACCAACTCAAAAATGCCCTTCGGGAGATTTGAACCTTGGTCTCCAACATGAGAACCAAGTGGTCCTACTAATAGACCACAATCCCTTTGACAACATTCACCAAATTATGAAACATTAGAGTTGACGTGAGAATTCACATAAATTGATGCACAAATTAACATGTCGGTGTCTAATAACTTGAGTTTAAATTATCAATGTGCACATACAACAAAATTTAAAAGTTGAAAGGCTACTACAATTAAAAAATGACATATATATAGTTCACCACCAGGGGTTTCAAATCTGCTTCACATGGGCCTAATATGCTCCTCATAGAATCTCATCTCCAATTCCATCTCTCTCTTTCCATTTTTCCTTCTCCTGAGAGACAATAACTAGAATCCCCCCACTAGGGTGGGTGGTCGTATAGTAGGGGCCTCCCACTCGGGCCCATCTATTCCCTCCCACCCTGTCAAAGAATACAATTGCTGGTGCCCTACACGCACAATTATTATTGTCGAGGTCGGTTCAAGATTCGTACTGTACCATAGTGGCTCAAATGTAGAGACCTAGATTTTTTGTGACTATACCTTTGCCTTATCTTCTAAATCAAAATCAAAGTCTAAATCTAAGTCACTACAATATGAATATTGCCTCATCCAATGGAACCCCAACTAATCCCTTACTTGGCTCATCAATCTGTGACATCTTCGTGATCAACATCCTATTGTGCAATTGGAGTTTGTCAATACTTAGGAGCCTATTGATACTCGGTATTCTATTGATCCTAAATTCACAAGGTGCTATGCACAACCATCGATTTATCCGCTTGTTGAGAGGTAAATCTATTCCTTTTGATTGATTAAATGAAGTTTTATGTGGACCAATTCCTTTCTACAACAAAAATTTAACTTGTGAAAAATGATGAATGGCAAGTATCCTTAACTTTGTTTCATCCTTGCCATTCCAGTTTCACTATCCAATAGAGCTGGATTGAGCTAATATAGCCCTATCTATCTTTGCCTCTAGTTTGGTAATTGTTAGACCTTGGAGACCGACAAAGGCTAGCCATTGTGTTTGCAATGAAGTTGCTTTCTCATTGCTATACATCTTTCGAAGGGCCTTCATAATCCCTTCTTTTACCTCATCATTATAAGGAAGTACTCTCCCAAGCCTTGGTGCATACCATTTGGGATTTAGAGCATACCATAGGAAGCGAGATGTTCATAATGTTTCATTGCTATTTCACAATGGGCCTAATATGCTCCTCATAGAATCTCAAATTAGGATACCTGCTATGAGTTGCTTGCTTCATTTTCTTAATCATGTTGTCAAATGTCTTGTAAATCTCTTCAATACTATTACAACTTGTATGAACATATCTAATGACTTGCATAACAAGTGAGATCAAGGAGTAAACATATCTACAAACAATTCTTTAGAAAAGATTAAGACTTAAATGACAAAGCGTAATGCTTAGAATCTTGAGTTGCTACACAATAATTTTTAGTTGCCATGCAACAATCTTTAAAGGCTACACAATAAGAATTTAGTTATTGCGTAATAAGTTTAAAGTTGTTGTGTAACAAGCGAATGCCAATACAAAATATGAAATTAATTTACTAGTTACAAACTTTAACGAATTAATAATAAAATCATAAACTTCTTCCTTCACTATGGACCACCAATTATAATCAAATATCTGTAGTTGTGTTTGCCTTTGGACATTTACTTCACTTTGCATTAACCATCATTAACTATAGAGGCTCTTGTCACTTTGCATTAACCATCATTAACTTTAGAGTTTCTTGCATCTCAAGCATCCTCTCTAATAAAATAAAGTAGCTGGAATATCTAGTTTCCATGGGTTTGAGGAATTCCTAGCTTAAAAAATCTTGAAGAGAGCAAGTGAGGCATGGTGGTTGCAAATGAACATTGACTATTTTTGCCATCATTCTTTAGCCAATTTATTTTGTGTCTTTTGATATGTTGTTCAGTGCATGAACATAACATGGAGTTCAAAAAATGTGTTTGTAAGTAACCTCTACCATCATGCCAACTAATATGCTGAATTGGTGACTACTTTTACAACATTTGAGGCCCCGACTTCCTTTATGTTGTCCTTCAAAATTTGAAACTGGAATTGTGCATCCTTATGCTTCCTTGAATAATCAATAGCTCCAAGAAAATAAGAGCTAATTGGACATATGACTACAATAGTGATGAGTGGTTGATGTTTAATATTAAAGAGGTTGGTGCATAGTTTATGTTCTCGAGTGGAAGCATACAAGGAACTTGTAATGTCCCTAATAAGAATTATATTAATTTTACTCTAAATTGCCAGTTTCCAAGCAAATAATGGATTTAGAGAGTACCTTGGCTCTATTTAATCCCTGCAGACAAGTTAGAAATCAATCACAATAATAACTTAACAAATAGGATATCATGATTTAACATTAGTAACTCTAAAGTAAATTTGCTAATTTGATTACTACTCTGCCTTGAGGATGCTCAATCATGGGGGAGCATGGAAGAGGGTGGTTTGACGGGGTGTCTTAGCTTCCTTGACCTCATATGGCGCATGCCATCATATGAAGTGGCCTCCTTGACCTGATAATAAATAAACTGAGGTAAAATGATTTGTGGTTGAAAAAGCTTCCCAAGGAGGACATCTCCTTAAAAACCACAATCATCATTGTTAATAAGAGAGTTTAGTGTTACACTTACACTCATCTTCCCAATTATTAGTTCATTATTACCTCTGGTAATTGAACAAAAATCTTGCCACTTAGTCCCCTTTACTTACTACGTAGTCTGTAATTTTATTGGTGGATCTGCATGTTTGGAGGATGGAGATTCAATCAATGAAGGGGCCAAAGATTAGTTAACCCTAATTGTTTAATTGATTCAGAGTGACCAACTTTATTAGAAGTTCCCTTCAACTCCACTTCTAGAGTATGCCTTCACATTGTCCCATAACCCATCTCTACTTGTAGAGTCTCTACAATGCTATCACAAATAATACCGAGGAATCTAGAATACTCCACGTGTATGCTGGCATCATACCCCTTTACAACTCCTAATATATCTTGCTTGTATTTTGTCATTAGATTCCTTTATAACATTACCAGGCCAGTTATATTCAAGATTGTACTTTTAGTCTAAGTTACTAGTTTTGGTTTGGTTTCATGGGTTTGGTTCATGGATCTATCAAAGTTTTTGGGGGTTTGGATTCATCCATACAAAAGGCATATAAAAATCATGAATATATATATAATTGCAACCTAAAAAATTGTCATGTCCCCTGAAATTGTGGCATTGAGATATAAAATCGAGATAAATGAGATAGATATTGAAAAATATTAACTATTATTATAGTTATAATTATCAAGGGATAATATTATAATTATAAATATAAATATAATATCGTGGTTACCAAAATATAAATATAAAATATTATATCAAAGATTGTAATACATTCATATAAAATAACAATATATTATCAATTTATTATACTCTAATGATTATACGAAAAAATAAACATTAAAATAAAGATAATAGATATTATTTCTTGTTGACTAAAATAGATAGATAAAAATTTTAGAATAAAATGATTAGGTAATAAATATAAAAGAAACGAACGACAAATAGGAAAGCCGATTGGCTCGTAACTCTACAATAGTCACTGTATGCATAAATTCTCATGAAATTAACGTTATCGGGAGCTTGAAGATTTATATAAGGGAATGAATGAATATTTGGCGCCAGCAGTCAAAGTTAGTCAAGGCTCATTTGTCCTTACTCGCTGCACCGCTTATTGGGAGACTATCGGCCTAATAGAGATGCCCGGTTGGGGAACTTAGTGATCATCCAGTATAGCAAACATACCCAGTTTTTGATCAAGGCATTAATTCAATATTAGAGAGAGTAGCGATTAATTCTTAGAAGAAAGCTTAATTTAGGAATAATAATTACTAAGCAGCTAAATCATAGAGACATGTCCTTAGGGATCTTGGAGATCCGGCTATAATAGGAAAGTGAACGCAAGACCAAATGCATCGATCAGGGGAATGGATGAATTAAGGAATCGATGGAAGAATAAGGAATACACAAATGTACGCTGAATTAAGGAATCAATACATCTGGGCACTCTTAGAGAGCATTCCGATTATCCCAAAGGTTGCATAATAAAGAACAAGGCGTCAGATACATAGTCGAGTGTAATTGGCATCAAGGGAAAGAAGGAAGGAAAAGGGAATAGAGAGTCAAAGATATCACGATTATAGGAGAGAGGAGCTTTACTCATGTGCGAATGGGGAATATGTGAAAAGAAGCCGGTTATAGCTATCAGGTAATTTGCAATATATATATCTACATTACATAAGGACCGCCACCTTGATTTAAAACTCCATCGACTGGGAGTGAGCATGAATGAGTGGACGTGAGCTCACAAACTCAGACACATCATCTATTGGAAATCGTCCACAACGATTGCTACATGTTCGCCCCTCTTTACTGGAGTTTGGCGTAGCCCACATAGAGTTTATATCTGGAGTCAGATAGTTAGCGAAGCCCATTACAAGCCTGTCGTCGTGAGTTTGAGTAAAAGACTATCAAAGCCTCTTCTTAATATCTGTCAGGGGTACTATTGTCAGCCATGCCATTTGTTGATAAATGTGATACGTTGTGATGGTATGGGAAAGGATCAAAGATATTCTGAGTATACGATACCGCCTATATCCTCAGGATTTAAATTGTTTTAGACTCTCTATCTCTGTTGAATAATTAAGTAGATGAATATATAGTGCATCAACGAAAGCAATATGCATAACATAGGAAGCAATATGGGAAAGATTCAGAAATAAATCTACAACTAGGAAATGCAGCAACAAAAAAAGGAGAAAAAGAATCATAAAATGATATCTCTAGAAAATTAGGGCAAATTTAGGGTTATCTCAAAAAGGGGACATTACAGGAAATTAAGTTAAAAATATTGATATATTAAAAAAAGCAACCATAAATTTATTATTATTTTATAAGATTGTATGGACTTCAATATTAAAAGCTGTAACATCATTTGTATGGACACTTAAAAGGCACTAAAAAAGTAAAACCTACTAGGTTTATAATAGAGTTCCCTAAAGTGGTTGAAACAATTGCCTATGATGGTGTACATACATTCCAAGCAATTGGAAGTGAATCTACATGTTACATTGTTTGGGTATTTGTGCTCCTTTACTAAACACTATTTTTAATAATATGATAATGTGACCATTCATTTCTCCATCTGGATGTGGTGGATACGACTAATAGCTTTGCCATTCTAAGCCTTAGATGCAATTGTTCATGCATATGTTGGAGGTGGACAAAGTTAAGGTAGTATGGTTAAAGCAAGACAACCCTCTAAGCAAGATCTCTCTCACAAAACATAGTTACAATCATATGCAGGCACCAGAGAAGTGTAGTGCAGTGTCAAATCTTAACCTTTTCATCCCTTGAGCCCATGTAGACAAGAAAGCTTGCTTAAGATGATAACATGGGTGTTAGATGAAAAAAATTGTATTGAAAAAGCATATTTCTGAATGGATTCACTCTAGTTACCATTGGATTTATAACAAGTTTACTTCTGGTTTGTAATGTCCCTTTTTAGAAAACCCTAAATCTTACCCTAGAATCACAAGATGGGTGTAGTTTTTGGTTCACCAATTAGATGCTTTAAGAAAGATGAATCCTGGTTTAGGTCCTGCAATCATGTTAGATGATATTGAAATATAATTCATATAATGAAATGTATATAAACAACGTTTTATCTAATAAATCATGTAAACATCTAACTATTTCAAATATAAGCCACACAATATCATAATGCACATTGGGAAGTTGAACGATAATGGGGCTAGGATGAGGAGCTTGATAGGTCTGCCTGAAGCTATCCACAACAAGGCCAAGAGTGGATAAACCATCCCCCTTGGCCCTCATGTGGCACACACAGTCATCCAACATGGGGTGGTCTACTTGGCGGACAACTTGTACCTACTTTCCCTACCCTTGCTGCCTTGTCCATCCCTCTTATGATTGAACCACTCCCTTCAATTCATCATGACAAACAATCCTTGTAGAGGTTGGGGGATAGGCTGCCATAGGAGGCCCGTAGACATCCTCTCCCTAGGCCCGAAGGCAGATATCACCCCCTTGGCTCCAAGTGGCACACACAGTCATCCATCAAGGAGTGGCGTACCTGGGAAGATGTCTAGTACCTGCTCAACCTATTGGTAGTTTCTCTCCTGCTCCTCCCATGGTTGTTTTGATGAGAATAGTAAGCATAAATAACAATAAATACATCATGATTATGATAGAGCATGTCACAAGAATAATAGGTGTAAATAACAGGATATATAATTGCATACAATAGCTATGTTAAAGCATACTCCAAGAGTAACAAATATAAATAGCAGAATACATATATACATATACAATTGCAGACAACAGTTATGATAAGGCATACTACAAGGATAACAAAAATATATATACATATACAATTGCGGACAATAGTCATGATAAAGTCTACCGCAGAAATAATAAATGTAAATAACAAACATACAATGGTATACAATAATTATGATGAAACATACCACAGTTTGCTGCTATCTTTGGTGATCAGATTTTCAGAGAATATCCTTTATTAAAATGATTCTCTGTCCAGAATATATTCCTCTTTCTTAAAGATCCATTCCTTGATCCCCCCTTTCTTTTGCAAATGATTTTACTTATTTATATAGCCCCATGTCTATGTGGGAGGTTGATCCAAAAAGGCATGACTTCTTGTTTTAAATCAGTCGCTGCCTTTGGAAACATAATCACAACCTCCCATAATGAATCGCTGTTTTCATAAATTAATTCTCGTTGCTGTCTTAACATACAGTGAACCGTTACATCTATTTCTCATAACATATTGCATGCATCCCTTTTAATATATGAAGTGCTCCTTATTAACAAATCGTTCCCTGAACAAATCTCTGCCTTAAACTATTCATAATTCATTTAACTGCCTCCTAGCAGATCGCTATCTTCACAAATATAAGCTTTGTCTTTTTCCTAATTAACTGCTTCATCCTCTTAGATGGAATCGTTGCATGCTGTATATATTTGTTTCTGTTCATTATTTATGAACCGCTGCTTTTGGTTAGTTAATTATTTATGTTTATTAATATATTTTATGCTTCCTTATTTTATTGTATTTATTTTCTATATTATTTTATGTGTATATTTTATATAATAATAATAATCAAATTGTAAATATATATTTTATATAGTTGATCTTTATATTGTTATATTCGATTATTATAATTATAATATTATCTTAAATTACTAATATTCCTCTTTATATTTTTGATATGTTGTCTTGTTATTTATTTTATTCATTCATTTGTATTTTCATGATTTATATCTTAGTGTTACAATTTTGGGGTCATGACATGGTTCATCATAGTTTTGCAAGGTTCGTTCGGGTTTGTCTAGGACAAACCCACAATCATTCTTTTGTCTCTTGTGCAATTTCGTGGCCAGATCAACCTGGATCTGTGATTTGAGTTTGAATCGGACCTCGATTTGAGGCTCTAGGTTGAAGAACCAATAACACAGTTCTTAGCCAACTTATCCCTGTTAAAATTCATTGTAGGATATATTGGAAGTGATCACCATTGTTGAAATAACATACTGGTTTCTCCCTTAGGGATTTCAACATGATTGGTTGCATGCATGTCTATATTTGGATATGTCTTGCCATGTAGTTTTATGACTTTATGTGGAGAAAAATTTAGTTTTGGTTGTTGTGTTGTTTCGTGCTTTTGATTTTGTTTTGAACCACTGAAATTATTATTGTATTGTCCTGGTGAATCTTAGACAAATCAACTATTACAAATGTATGGATTGTTGAGCTATATTTTTGACATTTTTAACCATAACACACTGTTCTTAGAACAAATGGTCTTTATGGTAATTAATTATTAAATTATATGATCTTGGTGAAATTTACTAATATGTGCTAGTACTATCACATTTTTCATGTGCCTTACGGGTAAATATCTAACGGTTTCTCAATTCTATTGTCATTTTCAAAACTTGTGTAAACAATAAAAAAATGAATAAATAACTAGCAACGATTTGAAAATTTGATTGTATGAAGTTATGAACTATAAAGCATGGGCTAACTCTCTTCTTTAGGTTGAGTTGGTGGCTGTTGAATAGTTGATTACATGTTTATGATTTTTATTTGTTTAGTTATATGGTATTAACAAGCCCATTTCCTATTGGACAAATGTAATTATTCTTTTTATTTTTATTTTCATATTATATGCGTTTATAAGAAAGACAGCTACTAATTTTTGTTTTGTTTCTTTAGTGTTATCCATGGATCCGGTTATAGGAGCTATTGCAGCTGGTAATGCAGTGGTCTTGAAACCATCCGAGGTGTCCCCTGCAACATCTTCTTTGCTTGCAAACCTTGTACCAAAATATCTAGATGGTACTGCAATTCGTGTTTTTGAGGGTAGTGTTGCTGAGACGACAAGTCTGCTAGAACAAAGATGGGATAAAATATTTTATACAGGTATTCATGATGAAAAGGAGAATCTTTACTTATCATTTGCTTTGCTAGTGTTATTATTCCACATTGCATCATCCAAATAAATTAGCTTCACAATTCTTCTTTTGTTTATTATTTTTATAGGCTGTGATTTTGTGATGTAGTCAAGAGAAAATAATGTAATTTTGGGCTATGCCCAACATGATTCCAACATGGGGGTAATCAATTACAATCTTTCATTTTTTATGCGCAAGTTGAACTCTTTATTAAATGAATAGAGCATGCACAATGTTTAGTGGCGGAAATATTCTACTTGTTTTCATAAGGGGTTTTTCCCTCTTGTATCAATCACTTGTACAAATAATACTGCTACATGCAGCAATAAGATAATACCATTCAAAGAGCAGATTTGATCCATGCTACTCTGGATAGCGTACTAACCACTTTTTGCTATCATCATCTGAACTATCTTATATATTTACATTATTATCATTTAAGAAGCATGATAAAGCTAAATTTTCACTCCATGTGCTTGAATGTTGCTTTCGCTGTCTCTATATTTGTTAATTAATGCTTCTATGCAAGGTGGTTAATGAGTTCCATGAGTTCTCCAAAGCTTTCAATGATTTAATAAATGAAAAGTAAAAGAATCTACCAAATGCGCTAAGCAATTTCACATTCTATTTTTTTCCAATGTATCAATGCCAATTTGTCTTTCCTACTTATGTGCCCTAGGTACACAAGTTTACTCTTTGTGAAGTCATATAATGATTTTTTTACAAGTAAGGAGTTATTGTTTAAAGACTTAAAGTCCAAGCACATTTTTTGAAGGCCAAATATTCCTCTATATTCTTAAAATTATGGTGGCCTTGGTGAATTTGTTATGCTGTATTAAATTGTTAACTTGCTCTTGACTTTATTTTGTAATTTCAAGGTATAATTATTTTTTTGTAATCGTATTGCTGCCTTGCACAATTCAGGAAGTATTTGTTGAACATGGTTGTCATTGATGTCAAGTTACAGTGTTTTGGTTTATTGAAAAGAGAATTGGAATGAAGATTTACACTGCTGATTATTCATCAGATCTTTATCATTTTCAATATGATGTTCATTTGAGGTGCTTACTTGTTTGTTTGAGCTACTTGAGCTACCTGCCTGTGTGTTGAGCTTCTTGCTTGTGAGCTTGAGCTGCTTGCTTGTTTGGTTGAGCTAGTTGGTTGCCTGGTTGAGCTAGCTGGCTGTGTGGTTGAGCAGGTTGCTTGTTTGTTTCAGCTGTTTGCCTACTTGGTTTATATTAGCAAAGTGCCAAATCTCATGTGCCAAGTCAACTGCTAAAAGAGTTGTCAAATCATATGCCATGTCATTTGTTGGAATTTTCAAAAGATCAACTCTTGAGAAATATTGTCTTGCTTCAAACATGATATTAATTCCTTTATGGCTCGATTTTTGGAGGTATTCATGTGGCGGTTTTTTTTTTTAATATTATCTCTATAATCTTTGCCAACAACAATTTTTGTACATAGGTCCGACTTTTATTCTCTTGAAGACTTTTTATGTTGCTGTTAATGTTTTGATTTTTTAGCTATATGGTTTTAAGTTTTAAAGTTTTGAAATACTGATTCAACCCCCGCCCCACCTCTCCTACCCTCAAAAAGCTTAATCACTTGGAGGTTGGTCTTGATTAGACACATGGGTTCAAATGAAGGTCTAGCTACAAACAGAGCTCTTTTGTTCGATGGTTCTAACTATGCATTTTGGAGTGTTCATATGTGTACCTACATAATGTCTCTTGGATTTGATATATGGCAAGATGTGGTAAGTGGATACACAATTCCTACAACTCCAACCAATGCAGCTGGAAAGAGAGCTTTTGAGAACAATGCAAAAGCTATAAATGCAATTTTATGTGGTTCGTCAGAAACAAAATTTGTAAAGGTTATGCATTGTGATACTGCACATGAGATTTGGGAGAAACTACATAAAACATATGAAGGTGACGGTAAGGTTAAGAAGGCAAAGCTTCAGACTCACATAAGTCATTTTGAGAGTCTCAGGATGCAGGAAGATGAAAACGTTGTTGCTTATTTTTTGCGAGTAGATGAAGTTGTGAGCACTATCAAGGGTCTAGGAGAGAAGATTGAGGAGACCTTTGTAGTTCAAACAATAATGTCTCTTTCTTTGCGTTTTGATGCAAAGATTTCAAATATTGAAGAGATGGAGCTTGACAAGTTGACCATTGATGAGCTTCATGGTATTCTTATAGCCTATGGAATGAGGACTATTTCTGATCAACCAGTTAAAAAGGAGGCAGCCTTCAAAGTTTCAAAGAAGGGAAAGGACAAGGAGTCTACTACTAGTGACAGTTCTAATGAAGATTCAGATTTTGGAGAGGCACGTTTCATGAGAAAGTTGAAGAAGGGTTCTGGTAGATACAAAGGCAAGTTGCCTTTTAAATGCTTCAATTGCAGAAAGGTGTGACACTTTGCAACAAAATGCCCTTATGAGAAGTATGAGGACAACAATTGTGAGAAGAAATCAAAACATTCTAAGGAGTGTCAAGGGAAGAAGAATAAGTATAAGAAATCTGCTAAAAGTTTATATTCAAATGATCATAATAGTTCATTAGAAGCTAGTGATATGTCTTTAGTAGAAGAAATTTTAATTATGTTTAAAGAAGTAAACTCACCTGAGAATGAAGATGAAGTTATAGATGATGAGCAATATGATGAAGAAGCTGAAGTTGATCTTGAAGTTGAACTAATAAGTGCTCTTAGTGAAATTAAGAGACTTAGAAAGAAAAATCAGAATTTGAAGTTTCTGCTACAAGAAGAGGATGATGCAAAAACAAAGACAACTCAAGCCCTTGAAGAAGCAAAAAAGTTGATAGTTGATTTGAAGGTTTAGGTTGAAGAGGCAAAGAGAATAGAGGAATAAATAAAAAATTAGCTTAAGGTAAAAGAGGAGAATGTTGAGAGACTTGAATTTGAAGTTGTTTCACTTAGAAACATAGACAAATCTTCAAAACAGTTGAGTGAAGAGAAGATAAATAAAAAATGCTCTATGTCATTGGACAAGATCATTAGTGCACATAGATCTCTTGGTGACAAAGGTGGAGTTGGTTGTGTAAAAAGGTCAATGTCCCATGTCTACAAATGAAGAACAGAAAGGCAACGCTGATTGCTCAAAGGATTCACATTCAAAGATCAGAAATAACACTTTCCGAGGACCTAATTCAAGACAAAATCATATGACCAGGTTTAATGATTTTTTATTTTATTGATATTGTTTTTCTTGCAATCGTTTTGGTCACAAGGCTGCAAATTGTAGAGTTTATGCAAGAAATAATTTCAAATATGTGAATAGGAATTCTTTGGCTCATTGGATGAATTACAATGTTAGATGTTACAAATGCAATAACCTTGGTCATACTACAAAAACATGTAGAATTAATTTTGCAGATTCTTTTGACCAAAATAAAAAAGGAAAGAGCAATAGGTGATTGAAAATGTTGTTAAGAAGGTTTGGAGGAAGAAGAAAGAGGTAGAAAAAGAGAAGTCGGAAGTGACTTCACTCCATCCTTGAGAAGGTGTTTGGACTCAAGGGGAGCTTTCACTGTAATATTTTATCAACCCCGTTTCAATTATGTAGGTTGGTTTAGATATGCAAATTTTCTTCTTGTGTTTTGGATTTTCGGAAAAGAGTTTTGGAGTGAGTTTTTTGAGTACCTCTTAGCTTGTAGAGCTGCTGATTATTCATTAGATCTTCATTATTTTAATGTCATGAGATCAAAAAATTCATTTTTTGTGCCATGACATTGATGTCAAAGGGGGAGTAATAATTTAGGGGGAGCAGTTTGTTTTCAGAAGTTGTTGCTAGGTGCTGGTTTGGTTTTGGTTTTAGGAGGTGTTGTTATCAATGACAAAGGGGGAGATTGTTGAACATGGTTGTCATTGATGTCAAGTTGCAGTGTTTTGGTTTATTGAAAAGAGAATTGGAATGAAGTTTTACATTGTTGATTATTCACCAGATCTTTATCATTTTCAATATGATGTTCATTTGAGGTGCTTGTTTGCTTGAGCTGGTTAGTTGATTGCTTGAGCTGCTTGCAAATTATGAGGTATTTTGTTTATTGGCAATTATGAGTATTATTGATTTTATATATTTTTAATATATATAAATTATAACTATATATTTTTAATATATATTAGCAATTATAAGTTGTCATACTTGTCATAACATCTTTTATAAATTGTTGGAACATGTTCGCCGTTACGCCAAAAGATCGAACTGTGAACGCTCGATACAAATGCCAGAGATAAATGAATCCATGAGAGGCGGTTAGTCCATGTCCCAAATCCGAAGGGAGACACTGGCGATTAGTCCAACAATCCCCCCCTCAATGTCACCTGAGGGGATTTGAACCTCCGACCACAACTCTGTTACCATTTGTTGGAACACGTCTGTCGTTATGCCAAAAGATCAACCTATTAATACTTGAGACAAACGCCAAAGATAAACGGATCCACGGGAGGCATTTAGTCCATGTCCTTGATCCAAAGGGAGACCCTGGCGATTAGTCCAACAAAAACATCACCTCTTTAGGGGACACTACAATGACATTAGTAAATTGTCTATTTTTGCAATCCTTCCATCTATCATAAACGAAGGACACTCTCATTTTAAGCCATATATGCTTGATTGCACTCAATATGCGTCTACGAAAGTTTGTTTTTTGGCTAATAGGGTGGTGTACACCTTTTTATACACAAGACTAATGTAATTAGTAGGTGCATTGACAATTGTTGTGACCATATAATACCAAGATGGGGTTGAACAGAAGCCCATTATTATAAATGCGATGAGCAATGCTCTCTCTACAACCTCCCTCACCTCATTCTTGAATGCCTTTTGCAATGAGCCTCTTTTACAAGAAAGAAAGTGGGTATTGTCTTCTTGGATAAATGGTGGTGGAATAAAAAGATGTGGGCTAGTTGATATTGTTAAGCCACTAGGAGGTTTGCCCGCACCTTTCTTGGTAAGAGGATGTACTCTTTCCTTTACTTTGTGACTTATAGTGTTGGCATGCTCTTGTTCTTTGATATATTTCATAATTTGTTCTTTTGACAAGTCTCTTTTGTTTGGCCCTAGACAAACTCTTATTCCTAAGCCAATCATAATGCATAGGTGAGCATTCACTTGACTATATGAGCTCTTATACTTAGTTTCACATTGGCTACAATGCCAATGATAACCACCACCTCTAGTGAGTTGCTTTTTCATGCATGTATGTCACCAAAGAGGTGATGTTGCATCAAATTTGAATGAGCTCTCTACCTTGTTGGGGCAACTAAACTAGACTACTAGCCATTCGGTATGAAAAAACTAAACAAAAAAAGTCAATACAAATTCACAACCCCACTCTGTGCTAACTTAAGAAAAACAAAAAAAAGGGCATTATAACCCCTATATTATTGATAAAAGGTTTTTAAAAACTTTCAGAACAGCTTTTAAAAGAAAAAAATTGGAAAAATTTGAACAAAATAAAAACGACTAGATTTTTTGAAGATGAACTCACCTTTGATATATAAATCTTGTAGGTGCAGCTCTTTCTCTCTTGTAGCCTTCACCTTTGAAGAAATATCCAACAACCTTCAAGAATAAAAAATGGCAGCTTTCAGGCAAAAAATCTATTTTAGTCACATCTATTTGTGACATTACTTGAATTGCCTTAGGCTGACCCAACCCAGAATTGAGACTCGTTTCACATTTTCTAGGCATAAGGATCTTTCTAGGCAGACTTGCCAACTTAGTTTATAAGCCTTGCAACTCTTACGTTTTCCCTTGGGGAGAAGCCTTCATAGTTGAGATACCATTTCCTCCCTATGCGATCTATGATGTGTTACTTTCTGATTTCAGTCAAATGACCTTGGTCTCTAAAATGCTATGTATGGGCTTAAGGTGTTTTGTGTTGCTCCTTTGGACAGTTATGGAACTGAAGGACCAGCCATTAATTCTCATACTTAACAAATTGTCATATTTAAATTTTTGAGCCTACATATCCATGAGGCATAAACAGTTTCTTCTATTGCCTTGTGTTAAAAGATGATCAACTTTTTGGATCATTCTTTGCTGTAGGATTCTAGCATTAGTATCCTGTCAACATGGATTTTGGTAATACTTAGAAGCTGAGATGTGATTGAGAAATAGTAAAGAATAATGCATGATATATCTTACAAATCTGAAAGCTTCACACAAACAGTTCGTCGCTTGTTGTAGCCAGCTAATTGAAGGTGCAAGATTATTTACAGTGATTCTCATTTTTAATATTTTGGTTGAGGTACAGACAAATCTTATCTATGACTGATTTGAGCGACTATCAAGCAAAATCAAACAAGTCACCACGAGCAGAATTTTTTTAATAATACCAAAGAAGCATAAATCCTCAAAAAATCGCAAAAATCCCGATTTTAAAAAAATCTTTGGCTGAAATGATGTTTTCCCTCAAAAATCCCAATTTAATCAATTGTGATTTTCAACGATGTTCAACGATTTTTAGGGGTTTAAATTGTGAAAAAATCGCCCAACCAACCTATCACGAAACCCTAACCACATGAAATCGCTATTTAATCGGGTTTTTTTGTTGATTTTTAGCACACAACTAAGTGTTGGCTGCTGGGACATGGTTTACCATCAAAGATTCGCTAGATTTCATTAGGTTGTTGAGGCAAATCACAGGCAAGCGACCTTGAATGGATGTAAATTTGTAAAGATGTTAAAGATATTAAAATAAAGACATGTTCTTTGGTAATGCTTCTACATTTGATATTAAGGACATTAACATGGAATGGTTAAGAGATGTGTTGCTTTTTTCACTATATTCCACACTATTGTCATTTTCCTTGGGCTCGTAGTAATGCTTTCCATGTATATAAATCCAAAGACACAATTTAGTGGGAAATAGTAGACAATATTATAAATACTAAGTAAGGCTTCTATCTTATTTTTTTTACATATCTAAACCTTATAAGAGTACTTGCCAAAGGTAAATATAGAAAGCCTAACTAAACTGAAACGAAACTCTATTGGCTTGATATCAACCTAAAGAGGTTTGTTTTCTTTGAATTCTTGTGATCTTGACTATTCAAAAGAATTTAAACGTTTCAATTGTCAACAATAATACCAAGGTGGTTGTCTAGATTATCAAGGCTAGGTTGGGACAAATTTCCTTTTCAGATGCTAACAAAGTGTGATAATTTGGAGCTTCAATTTGACATTGGCCATAAATTTTAAATGACAAGTGGGTAGGGTAGTGACAATTGCATAATCAAGTAGGAAGCACAAATATCTACATTGTGGAATCAAAAGCAAAATGGTTCCTATTAGAAAGATAAAAATCAGCTTGTAGTGCTAAAAAAATGAATTGTAGCTGTATTTTATATAAAAATGATGGATTGTTTTGGTTATATTTAAATTTCCTATATATTTTGCAAGCTTAATGCTTTGTTAATTGGTGAAACTCACTGCTTAAATGCATGCCCTGCACTTGTTTGGGAACTACATTCCATTTAGGATTGTCATATACATGGAGGTTCAAAAGGCCAACAAAGAGTAGAATAGCAGTACATGAATGCTTTAGACATATATAGTGTAGCATTCCATGTATGTTAAATAGGTTTCAAGAAAACTAATACATGCTTTGAGAGAAGTCATGCCCTAGTCTTGTGGGCTTATCTTAATCCCTCCCAAAGCAAGCCTCATATATTTTCTCTTTAACAATCTAGATAGATTTAAGAAGAAATTATCCCATTGAAAGGGAATGTTCCTTGTGCTTTGATTTTCCATTGAAACTTGTACTTATAATCTCTCAAATTCTCAACTCAAAGCCCATCAATATTTTTAACTCCATCATCCAGTTGTACACAAAATAAAGGAAAATTTACTTGAATAATTATAGCTAAAATTGTGGCTCAAATAGTTGCTCTCTTCTTTTGTACTAGCAAGTCTTTATTATCTAATGAAAAAATATGTAACACTCCCTTTACTCTTTTACAAATCTGCTAAAATAGTTATCAATGAGAACATTTAAATATCATCTATAGTCTTTTGAGATTTAAGATTTTGTTTCAAAAGCATTTTCTATTACTCTATCTTGAGCTATTTGATTCAAAACCTATTAACTATTAGTTGAACTTTGCAATTGCTTCCTTTTTCATATAATTTCCCTTTCACACTCTTCATATAGTTCTCTTTGACATTGTTCTAGAAATTGCAAGTACTGTTAAATCACAAATATGAACCAATTGATTCTCGTTTTGTAATTTATGATGTATGCTCAACAAAGGAAAACTGTCTTTTCAATGAATTTCTTGAGCCTAAGTATTTTGAGATTCTAGAGGCCAGCTTGGATAGTCATGAGGTTGAATGACTTAGGAAAGGCTTTGAACCAGGAGCTTCATCATCAAGACTTGCAGCCCTCTAGCATAGCTCTATTTGTAGTAGCAAGAGTCATTGGCTACATTTGATTTTTTGAAACTTTATACTTAGTTTATAGGTTGACTTTGTACAAACTATATTGTACTTGAAATTTTATCAATTGTGACCATCTTGTTATTATTTATGCACTGAAGTATGCTTTGTTCAATGCAGAATCAGTGATATGAGCATAAACAGCAAAATCCTATTTTCTACAATTCATAGGTTAAACTCTCTATTTTATTTGCTCTCTATATCTCTATGCTACGTAAATGCCCTTAAATTAAAACAAAAAGTAGTTTGTCTCTTTTTGTACAATTTTTTACATTCTTTTTTGAATCCAGTTTTTTCCCAATTTTATCAAAAAAGCTCATACTTTTGGTTTGCTGATTTTTCCTTTCCCCAAACGATTTTTGTTGCTATGAATAATACTATTTCTTTTTTTGGTTGGGATGGGAAAATGTGGGAACATGAAATGAGGACACCTAAAAGTACCTTCAGAATGCTAGGATTGATATTTGAATTGGAAAATAGCACATGGACAGTGACAGGGATGGGGATGAGGGATGAGGATAGAGGGGAGGGGTTATGACCCTATGGGATATAGGAACTATGGAACAGTCAGTTTTTGTATGGACAAGACATAGCATGCATCTATGACATCAAGTGTTTGAGTTGGTTTTTTCACAAATTGTCAAATTGATATAGTGTGATTTTATTTTATAATATTTATAAATGCTTAAAACACCATTTCAAGCTGGCCACACTAAAATATTTTATATACATAACAGTTGTAGCTTGCAATTGTGGAAAATAATACCAGATTATAATAGCAGAACATGATCCATGGTTGGGCTCATTTTACTAAAATTGACCCAATAAATGAGTGGCGAACTTCTCATAAAGTGACTGTTCTGTAGAAGTCATGTAAATTGGAAACCCTTCTCATAAAATGACTGTTTTGTAGAAGTCATGTAAATTGGAAACAACTTTCTAAACTGATTTTGCCGTATATTTAATAGCAGGGCTATTTTCTGTTCCTATTTCAATGCACAAAAGTTTTACCTGATGGAAGGTGATGAAAAATAGAAGTGTTTTAAAGAGGTGTTCAAATCCCTCATTAATAAATTTATTTTACTTTTTTCAACATTGGCGACAGTATCTCAATCATATTTCAAAAATTTGCAACTCAGCAAAACTTGGCAGACCCAATTTTGACTCAGATTTTGGCGACTCAGCAAATTAAAAAAATTACTTAAATTCATTAACTCGGGGGTACTTTCCAAGACTTGCCAAAATAACAGCAAAACTCACCAAGAATTGGGAAAACTCAGCAATTTTATGATGTATGATTTCAATATTGGCATCTCATCAATACTCTTTACTATTTATTATTTATCCGACATGGATACCTCATTGTTCTGCAATCTTGCATACATCCATACCCTGGTTTGATTCATCCTGCATGCACCCATCTTGTTTGGCATAACAACTTACCAATGGTGGGGCTCTTTTTTTTGTCCTGAGGTGACTCATATTGTGGCTTTGCTTTGTCCTTATTGTTATCTTCTTACTGACAAATGAACTCTCTTCTCCTATATTAAATTCTGTATTCATCTATATGCACTTCTTAATGGAACACTAACCTTACATTTCTTTTCTTTGTTATTTGTTAAGTTTATAACAAGAACAATATCATGACAAATATTTACTTATTTAAATTTTCTCTTTAAGAATATTCAGATATAAATATAGTATATATTGTACATTGATTATTAACTATATAACTCATATACATCATCTCTATGCACTTTTATATTTGTAACATTCAGGGAGTGGCAGAATAGGAAAAATTGTGATGGCTGCAGCAGCAAATCACCTTACTCCTGTAACCTTGGAACTTGGAGGAAAATGTCCAGTCATTGTTGACCCAACAGCTGATTTAAAGGTGGGTTTGGTCACTGGATCAAAATACAATTGTTCAGCTAGTTAAACTTTGTTATAACTTATCATTGACTTTCCTCGCTTTATTGTTTTATTTTATTCATAAAATTTGGTCATTTTGTTGTCTATCTTAAGGTTACAGCGAGGCGAATTGTAGCTGGCAAGTGGGGAAGTAATAATGGACAAGCATGCATTGCTCCAGATTATATTCTAACTCTGGATTCTTTTGCTCCTAAATTGGTATGTCTTGTCAAGTCTGCGGAGGGTAGTTTATGCAGCTTTATTGTGTGTGAATGTAATCTGCAATATGTGTTAGTTGTGATTGAAGGTATTGAATCTAGAAACTCTTGGGCTCTTTCTTTTTTATTTCAAAAGTGAGATGAAATCTTTTTTGACAACTTTCTTGCAGATAGATGCTCTGAAAAGTACATTGGAGACTTTTTTTGGAAAGGATGCATTTCAAACCTCAGATATGTCCCGAATTGTTAATTTAAACCATTTCACACGTCTAACGAGGCTTTTGGATGATCCAAAGGTGTTAGATAAAGTCATCTATGGGGGTGAACGAGATGAGAAAAAATTGTAAGATCTTACATTCATTTTTTTCTTTTGATATATTTATCCTTTCCTATGTCATTAGAGGATTATGCATAAATGATTGCTTAGAAGATTCTGTTCCATCGCTATTGTTGATGCTTGTCAGGGATTATTAAACAATGTATAGATTTTTGTGCCCTTAAGGTTCCAAGCTATTTCTATTTTATTGTTTGGATTTGTCTTCCTTTGCTTACACTTGTGGCCATTTAAATAAATAAATAATAACAGCATTTAATGCCCCAAAATATGTGTACAGAACTCTAGACAAGCGTATTTTAGGACACTCTGATCATCATGCTTGCCAAATACATCTAATAGACTCTATAAATGAGCATGGGCCACTTGGAGATTCAAAGATGCTCAAAATTGCCTCATAAGACAAATTATTTCTCTTGTAGCAACTGTTATGGCATGCACAAGGTAAAAATATTGGATAACAAGCAATACATGTTGACATTCTTTGCTATTTTATCAAAGGAGTATTTATGAAATAAAGCTTTATGACTGAAACTCAGGTTAGAGGTTGAGATAAGGAGTTGGGATCACAAAAACTGAGCAAAGCCTTGGGCTCACTAAAATATAACTTGTGAAAAACTCATCTAGTCCTAAAATAAAAACAGCAAAAGGTAGAGAAAACTTAAGTGAACTCAGTAAGAAGTTAAGAACTAGTATGAGCATTACTATTATACAAAAGACACTTGGAACTTTGAACTCAAGGAGCTTGCAGGGAAAGATTGAACTTTGTGTTCATTAGCATTATATGAGAAAGAGCTGGGATTTTTATAAAAATGTTGCCTCTCTTACGCTGTTGCCTTTTGCAACAAAATTTCATACCAAGGAGATTAGTGGGCATGGATATGGATATTTATATAGGTATTCACTAAGAATTTTTCAAAGATTTTTGGATATGATACAGTTGGGATATTGCATAAATTAAATATTAAAATATTTAAAATATATATGAAATAATGAAAGGGAATGCTAATCACAGAAATTACAAAATTTTTCCGAAGTTAATTGGAATGTGATCACTAAAAGGCCCAAAACACCTATTAGTATTTATAAGTGGCATCTCTTCAGGGATAGGATTTTATATGTTATTTTCTTGTGTCTATTTTTGTTCTAATTCTGGTTTGTTAAACTGGAAGTGAAAAAATTTCTATACTCGTCCTAGCAGACATGATTGCCGACCATATCTGTCGTTTGTTAGACAGAATTCCCTGAATCAGGCATTTTTCCCGCTTTGTGCTGTCCTATTTTTTCTGTTGTTTGCTGTTTTTCTATTTCAATATATGTGTGGATGGTATATATTTCAACAATTGTTTGGAGTCTGGACAGAATGTAAGAGTCAATAATAAAAGTTTGTGAAGGTTTAACTTTTAAATCAATAGAAATTTAATAGAAGGTTTATTCCGTGATTATTATTAAATTGATAATATGGTTTTATTTATTGTTTATTAATTATGGAAACAGTTGTTATGGTTTACCTGGTACCATTTAAATATTGATGTTTTGAGGATATAATGGGAAATGGGAATTTGAATTGAATAAAGGTGAAGTATATATCTATATACATGTTCTTTATGGATAAACCCAAAACGAATGGAACCCCATTTTTTTTTTCTGAATCTGCAAACCTTAACCCAAATTTGAACCAGAAATGGTAACTTAGTTTTTCTGTAATGAAAAGAGAAATTAGTATAAATATATCAAGATCTTTATGACAACCCAAGCCCTCTTTACAAAGTTCAAAAGTTTACAAATTCTATTCATTTTATATTAACATCTTAAAAAATTAAGACAGCAGGAATGCAATTTAGCAAATGTTTAAATGACCTCAAGCAATAAGTACAAACGGAGATCAACTATCTTAGGTATAATTGTTTCTTAACCAGAATGCTAAGGCTTTAATAAGGTGCATCAACGTGAAGTGGAGACTACAAACACTCTTTGTGGTTGCGTCATTTAGTCCCATTGATTGCATTTTTACTCAATTTTATTCATTATAATTAATTTTATTTAATGTTACGTATATCCAAAAACATTTTGCACCCTTAGGAATATTTACACCACCAAAGATAGGTGCGCAGAAAAAAGGAATAGTTTTCTTATAATTTTCTTGCATGCAGTGATAGCTATCAATATGCTATTGATGCTTGTGGTGATTATTCTGATGCAGGATTATTACACCTACTCTTTTGTTGGATCCTCCAACAGATTCTTTGATTATGGTGGATGAAATATTTGGTCCCTTGCTTCCAATCATAACTGTAAGTTCTCATACATATAATCGTCATTGAGTATAAATGAGAAAAAGGTGAAAATAAACAAAGCAACATGGGAAATAATAATTTAGTATAAAAGTTGTATAAGTGCATTTTCCAGTTTCTCTATGCTTCAAGTTATAAATGAGTCAATGACTGAAAATAGATTAAGATTCAATTAGAAGTTGCAATGTTACATCTCTCAGGTCTTGTTAAAATAACAACCCAATAAAGTTTTGCAAACCTTTCTACGGGAATCTTTGATCAATGATTTTGAGTACTTGTACCTCTTTAGTTCACCTGGTTAGCTTTATTGATGACTGCTTGGACTCAGTTTAATATACAGCTATGATACTAAAAAACAAAATCACTTTTGAAGCCATTATCAAAATTTTTGTACAGAATTGCTCCTTTCAAACAAAAGATAATAAGTTGCAAACTTCACTTATCTAGAGATGGTTAGAATGAAAGCTTTATATTTTAAGCTACAGCCCATAAACATCTTATCTGGCTGTGCTTGTCGAGATTGCTGTCTTCCAATTTAAATGTTCTTGTGAATCAATTCAAGACAGGTGTGCAACTGTTTTGTCATGTGAACTGTAACATAATAACTGTGTTTGTGTTGACCCTAGGGTTTTAATCAACTTCAAATCGCTAGGTTAGGGTTTATTATGCTCAAAATAACTCCTATTTGTGTTTATCAGCACACAGCAAGTAACAACAATGAACGGATTGAAATATCAATACCAAATCTCACTTCAACACTGAAACAGCAATCAGCAAACAACACAAACTGCGAATTTCTGATATCAAATTCAGGTCCAGACTTTAGATTGACAGCCCAGCCAAACAAGCGTACATTAGGAATAGTTCTGATTGACAATTTCCCTGAAGGGATTAGGAGTACACAGACCCCAAGGCACTGTCACAACATGATCTTCATGAATGACCTATCAGAAGGTGATAGCAGCTAGCAGGAGGTGGCACCTAGGGCTAGATATCTCTGTTGTAGACACCTCCAGGAAGGTGGATCTGAGCTTTAATGGCTGAAATTCACTCTATCCTCTCAAGTTTGACCCCAGATCTAAGTATGTTGGAGCTGTGAATTGCCTGTGAGGCCATAGGGAGCCAGGGTCACCTCCAGATAGGTTCGTCCTGAGAAGTAATGTCTGGTCCTTCCAATTTGGTGATGGCTTAGAGATATGGCTCCTCAACTAGGGTTGTTAGCCTACAAATGAGGATGTTGGATCTGACTTGCATACAACTCTCCTTCAATCTGCACACAGATCTAAAAATTGGAGTGTGGACACCCCTGGTGCAGAGATTAATGTTGATTAGGATCTGCAGATTTCTCCACTTCAGTGCACCAAGTACAAAAGATTGACTTACAGTAATAATGGTGTTGCCTGAGTATTGATTCCACCCTCCACAGCTGCTGCCCTACGGAAACTGTTCACAAAATCTTGTCCAACTGGAAGGGTATAATGCTGGCAAAATCTTGACAATCTCTTGTAAATCTGATGCTGGAAACACAGGAATTTCAGAACTGGAAATGACACAACATAGAGGAAAACTGATAAGACAAGGTTAAGGATTTCGTTGTAACCTTGAAGACCTGCCAGGGTTTTCATCCTGCAAACCAATTCAGGAAAGTAATCCCAAAATTCTTATCAATTCTCCATGTCCAAAATGGCACTTGGATCTGCTTTTTATATTATCCTACAAGTTAGGTTCATAGGGCCCCAAACATTGGCGACAGAATTTAAAATTTAAATTTTAACTTTATTTTATTTTATTTTATATTTAGTATTAGCCGATAGGCTACATATAGCGTGAGATTTGAGGCTGAAACAAGCCTCACGCCTGCAAACCACTGTTGAGTCATCGGAAAACAAGTTTTAGCTAACGTTTAATGGTAAACCAGTTGCTATTTAATGGTAAAAGCCTCCAAAATCTCAATTATCTTGTAAAAGCTAGATAAATATTTATTTTCGAATTGGATGAGAACGTTCTATTTCCATTTGCAATGTTTTTTGTCAATTTGATGGCAACTCTCTCTTTTTATTTGCATTGCTTTATGTTTTAAATTGTATGCAAATACTTCACAATTAGATAATACTTAATTCCTGTGAGGAGAAAATCTAGATTTGTCTAATTTTAGTTCATTCCATTATTTAGCCCTTATTATTAACTGTTTAATCCAGCCACATACAACTAGAATTTGCAGCACATGGCATCCATATGCACCCATGCACAAACACGTACTCTAACATATTAACATACATATAGCTTTCTATTGGCGTAATCCTTGAACCTCCTTTAGGTGTAACTGGAAGTGCTAGTTATTATTTTATTTATATTTTATTATTAAATATTTATTAATTAATATATTTTAAGAGGTTAAAAAAAAATCCCTTATCTAGAGATGGTTAGAATGAAAGCTTTATATTTTGAGCTACAGCCCATAAACATCATATTTGGCTGTGCTTTTCGAGATTGCTGTCTTTCAATTTAAATTTTCTTGTGAATCAATTCAAGACAGGTGTGCAACTGTTTTGTCATATGAACTGTAACATAATGACTGGGTTCTTTGTAGCTCTGTAAATGTGACAGCTCTGAACAGTGGCTTCACAACCTCATATTCCTTAATTTTTTTGAAAGCATGTAAACTTTGTATATCTTGAATTCTTCCAAGATACGACTAGTTATAAATGCACATGTACTTTCCAAACAAGAGAATGCAATGTGATACCTGTTAAAGCTGGTTTTGGAGGTCCTCCACGAATTTTGGATCTAAGCTAAAAGAAATTTGGAATTTACCTTATAAAGATTTTAGTTTAAGTTAAAACTCACAATTGGGGAACTTTTTAAGTAAATTACCCTATATGTCCAAAGGAGCACCTAGTGTTAGTTACCATGGTCAATGCAATAAATTTGACAGGTGTGGAGTGCATCATTAGCAATAAAAATAGACATTGGAAAAACCTACATCTGGATTTAAAGTTAATTGTTGTAATGCTAGGACATTAGAATTAACATGCATTTTCTCAACCAAAGACTAAATCACTTGTAGAATTCGGCAAAATCTTTTTAGCATGGCTAGGGTAGATATCTGTAGCTTCTAAAATGACTTCGCATAATCATTGTTGGTGCTGTCCTAAGAAATGTCAAAGACTATCGCTCAATACTTTTGTTTGGCTTGATTTTATTTTGGTCAGTTTACTTATAGTTTTTCATTAATTTACCACAGCCCACCTATCTAATTAAAAATTATTTTACATAGATAAGGCTTGTGTGGCATGGGTGTTGAAATATTCATTGTACCTTACCATAGGTCCATAACTCTTTGGTCTTGCTTCTTGAAAGTCTGGAATTAGAAGATTGTTGTTTGTTTATGCTGTATCTTCTGGTGGCAACAAAATTATCAGAAAGATCCAATTGGATTTCATTGATACAAACTTCCCTACAAATTTGGGCAATTCACAGATCTAATTTAAAAGCCAAGTATAGCTTAATATGAGTCCATTCACTAAAGGTAGTGATTGCTGATTTAAAAAAAAATGAATTGTCCATGAGGAAACTGCATTGAGTATTGATTTGATTTCTTTAGGTGTTACTGTTAGGTAATGTGCAAGCAAATTACAACTTTTGCAAGCATATATTACAGTGAATCATAAAATGTTTGCTAACTTGTCAATGTTGTGCAAAACAAATGTTTTCTGTGAATAGAATACAATTTCCTAAGCTGCCTTTGTATGCACCCTGCAATGTCTAAATGCTTTTTATCAAATGGTGGAGCGCATGTATTCTCCAGGCTCCTTTGTGTTGAAAGGATATGATTTTTCATGTCATGCTCGTTGTGCTTTGCGGTTTGCACCTTTTTTTTGCATAGGCTTACCTTCTGCTTCTTACTCATTCAACCCAATCCATCAAAATTCCATGTAGCAAACATATGGTCATTCCTGTGATGCACTTGCTCAAAATTGGCCACAACGATATGAGAAATGACCAGGGCATTCTTCATTCAAAGTAAGTGCAATAAAAGTTTGAATGTCAGGAGAACCAGCATGGTTTAATATTTGTTTTGTGAATGGATATATATTATATGTACATATATACTGGGTTTATCATATATTCACACTTTGCAGATTATGTTCAAAATAAGACTAATTAACATTTTTAAATGAACAGGTGCAAAAGATGGAGGAAGCTTTGGAATTTGTTAATTCTCGGCCAAAGCCTCTTGCAGCATATCTATTTGCAAAGAACAAAAAACTAGAGAAAGATGTGGTTGCAAGCATCTCCTCTGGAGGGATGGTTATCAATGATACCGTCTTACATGTATGTTCAGCTGCTTCCAAGTTTCTCAACTCTGCATTTCAACATTTCCATTTTATAATGAAACCTGAGTAGGTTTAAGGAATAACATGCCCAAATTCATTTCATTCAAAGTCCCCTGTATATTTGGATAATTTGATGTGATTCTATTTTCTATATGCTATTCTTTCTGGTTGCTTTTTATTTCCATCTGACTTCACATGTCGATTATTCAGCTTACAAACCATAACTTGCCCTTTGGAGGGGTTGGAGAAAGTGGAACTGGAGCATATCACGGAAAATTTTCATTTGACAACTTCAGTCATAAAAAGGCAGTCCTCTATAGAGGCTTTACAGGAGATCTTTCAGCGAGATATCCTCCCTACACCAAGAAAAAGCAAAGTATGGTGAGGTGCCTCTTGAATGGAGATTTAATTGGATTAATATGTGCTCTTATTGGATGGAGCAGGTAACTGCAAGCATACACAGCTAGAAGCTATGCTTCGAGATACAATGTCAATCCTTGTATCATTATTTCAATATTTTTTAGAAGTGATAAAATAAGTTATGTGCAAGGTATATGATGTAGATTATAATTGTTTCGGAAAAACCTTAAGATTAGCAGTTTTCTCTCAAGGTTCAGCAGATGGCTATCTTCTTTGTTTGCAAGCATTTGTTTCTTGGGTTGTTCTTAGCTGGGGACCTTTGATATATACTGGTCTTCTCTTCTATTTGCTAAGTGCAAACTACTTGTAGTATTCATGAGTGTAGGAACTTTTATGATTAAATTGTTTTTATATAAGAAGCCTGATGTGGCATTCATTTTCAGTGCTTCTGTTGATTATTTAATATTTATTCCTGTATTCATTATTTAAGATCTTACAAATTTCATAGTGAACTGGTTAACAGATAACTACCCCTTGCTTTTATGATATAATGAAACAAAACTTTTAAGCATTTTTTTTATTCCTTCTTGAAAGAAAAAGGTTGTTATAATCGAGCTACCATTTTGTTTCCATCTTAATGACCATCACAGCTAAATAGGAAGAATGTTTGAACATTTAGCCATTGAATGCAAAGTGCCAACTGCATGTCATAAGTCTTATTTTGGATCATGGTTGAGATCAAGCTGGAACAAGCTGGATGCCCCTTTGTTCTGATTCATTAGGTTATTCAGATGAAGCTGGCTGCAGCTAAGTTCTGGTTGTGTACACGTTGTAGAATATACTTCTTTTGTTGTGTTTTGGATGGATGCCATGAATTCCATAATATTGTATTATCATTTAGTTATTTAAGCCAAAGTCAGTGTTCATGGAGTTATATCTGTTGTCGTAATTTGGAGATAATATCCTCCTTTTAAATATATCTCCAAACCTGAAAAATTGAAGCTTCTGTGGTAGGAAATCCGTTTGAACTTTTTCTCTTCATCCAGCATTAGTGTCTCATGTTATGACATTTTCATTGCCCTTGCCTACTATCTTCTTTAAACTTATGATCTTTACATCAAGGAATTGGATTTCTATCCTTAAATTTCAATAACTGTAATTTTTCATCCCAACACTCTGTTTTACAATTCCCGGTCTTTTTACTCCTTAATTAGTTTTTAATGTTCCTAATTTTGAAGAGATGATATTCAACCACTAAAAAGACTTCTAGACCTTCAAGCATAAGACTTAAATTGGTCGATTGATTGTGGTTATGAAAAATGGGATTTTCAAATGTAATCCACCATTATGAAGCACTAGTATCATTAATTTTCCACGTATTACATTTTTATAAATAATCAATCTAGGGTTTGAAGGCAACACACCTTCAATCTTTTTCTTACGACAACATTGGACATTAACAAATCATGTGTATAAGTGTGAATACAAAAATATAGGATTAAAACAATAGGAAACAAACATGTGAATCCTTTTCTATATCAAGTATGCACTTCGGATATAAGGGAAAAGTATGCAAGAATATCAACACATGAAAGTTCTTACCATTACAAACCTTTGGTGATTTTAGGAAATAGAGGGTGGGTGCTCAATATTGTAGCATTACCTCATTGCATCTTCGTTTGGGATGGTTTGATTTATAAATTTGATTTTTTTTTTTTTTTTTATTGAATGAAGCAACCATAAGTTACAGATAGAACAGCAATATCTGCTGATAACAGAACCTAAACAGAACAGCCAACCCAGCTGTAAACATGAGCACAGCAGAAACAAGACAAAGTGAAACTGCTGTGATAAAAAACAACAGCAATAACGGCTGAACCAGCAGAAACAGAGGCTGCTGAAACACTAAAATGAAGCTTTCTCACATCTTACATACAAAGAAGAAAAAGTGGAAACCCCATCTCCACAACACCTACTACCAAGTGCTCTAATCCACCTCATTGAAGCTTACATACAATATCCAAACCCCATCTTCAGCCAAGAGCCCTGAGCCACGTCACTGAACCTCTGTGTGGTATGAATTGCAATAGTTTTCCAGCGGTTGAAAGAACTTTGTCTTTATTGTCCTTCCACTCCAAGAAATCACTGTGAAGAAGAGAACGAATTCTGGAACTGAGTCCTGAACAGCAATCATGAGGCATTTGGAATTCCTTCATCTTCATTGGCCTGCAGCTGAAGTAAAAGACTATGTTTCTTCTCAATCAAAAGGATGTTGGGCTGGGTAATTGAAAGGTTTTCAAGCTGAAGAGACAAGTTGGCAAATAACATTTGCATTTCAATCTTAAATGTGAGGATGGTGTTGGAGAAGACAGCTTGACAATGCAATTTCCAAAGGAAATTCAAAATCACATGCCTGCAAGTGTGAGAGAGCAAATCGATGGAGTGAAAGGCACCCAGGAGAGCAGCTTTCCAACTCCATCTTCTAGGGAAAAAGGCAGGCAATGCAGTGAAAAGAGAAAGCCATAACTTGCGGGCATGATAGCAGAGCCAAAAGGCATGTTTTATAGACTCCATTTTAGCACAAAAGGGACAAGTGGGCAAAGGGGAAAAAAACTTAAAGACAGTTACCAATGGGAAGCTTAACATGGAGGATTTTCCACACCAGGAGCTGAGACTGGGCATCTGCTTTGGACTTCCAAATCTGAAAACTGAGTTTGTTCCACTTGGACCTTACAAAGGCACAGTTCCACTTCTCATTCAGGCAAGGTGAGATGGTAATCAAGGGGAGGAGACGCTTATAGATGGATTTAAGGGGGAAAGAGCGGATTAGGCCATCTCCAATCATTTAAGAAGTTAGCATGACAGTCCAGTGATAATAAGCTGCAAAGTTCAGGGGTAACAAGCTGCAAAGTTCAGGGGTAACAAGCTGCTGAATTTCAAGAATAGACTACTGATTAGAGGATGAGAGGCGAAACTGAGATTTAAGAAGATGCCAAGATTTCCATTGGAAGGTGGAAAGGTCCCATAAGTCCCTGAAGTTTTGAATTCCCTTTTTAAAAAGGCGCTTTCCTTTAAGTCTATCAATAGTACCTAATGGCTTGTCATTTTGCTGAACCAACTGATTCCACCAAATATAAGAATAAGGTAAGCTTAGGCCATGGCTGAGAGATTGATCAAACCAAATGAGCTTTTTTGAGGTGATTCGCCAAGCTTTCCAAATGGAATTAAATGGGATAGATCCATGGGTTTTAAAAACTGTGCTAACAACGACCTATCTTTCCAATTGATAGCTTCCCAAGCATGACCAACAAAGGCAAATTGGATTCAGTACTTCACTAGATTTTTCCAAGGGGTATCTCCCTCCAGGGCTTTGATTACCCATTTGGTAGTGAGACAAATTCCTTGTGTGTAAGGATCAATGATTCCCAAACCCTCCTTGTCCCTTGGTTGGATGCAATGCTGCAAAGAGTTACAAGGAATTCCCTTTTTATTCCCCCATTTGGCCCATGGAAAATTCCTAATCAATTGGGTTAATTGGTTGTAGCAATTTTTGGAAGGCAACCAACATGATGATATGTAAACGTGATTAGCCAACAAAATTTTACTGGCCACTTGGATCCGACCAGCCATGGAGAGGAATCTGTTAGTCCAACTTAGGAGTTTGGCTTTAATTTTGCTCACAAACTAGTTCCACATACTTTTGAGGGAGACTCCGACACCAAAGGGAATGCCCAGATATCTGGAGATTGAACCATGCTTTATTTCTTTCCATTTAGAAGGAATCCAACCGGGACGGGGGTTGGGGTGAATTGTTCTAAATTTAGTCTTGTGCATTGCCAATTTAGACTTGAACATGACACAAAATAGGTCTTAAGGTATCAATGATATTATTCACTTCATCATCAAAATTTTGAATAAACAACATACTATCATCTGCAAAATGAGAGTTGAGAGTTGTAGCATTATTTGGTAAGGAAATCCCACGAATAAGGTGATTGGACTTAGCATGGAGAAGGAGATAACCAAGTGCATCAGCAACGAGGACATAAAGAAAAGGAGCAAGGGGGCAGCCTTGGTGAATTGATCTTTGTAGAGGCAATTGGGGGGAAAGGGAACCGTTAATGGTTAATCTCACATTGGCATCAATGAATAGCATTTTGGTGTGATCATGAATTTTAGGGCCAAACCTAAGCCATTTCATCATGTTAAGGATGAAGGGCCATCTAATGCAGTCATAAGCTTTATCAAAATCTAATTTGACAATAAGAGCATCTTGGGCAGTTTGTTGGGCCCATTCAACAGTCTCCCAAGCTAACACAAGATTGTCAAGGATAAATCTTCCTCCCAAAAATCTCGTTTGTTTTGGTTGCACAATCATTTGTGTAATGGATTTTATTCTGCGAGCCAAAGCTTTAGCTATAATTTTGTAGGAGTTGTTAAGCAAGGTAATGGGATGCCATCCAACCATTGTGCCTTCATCCTTACCTTTAGGAATGAGTTTGATAAGGCCTTGATTAATAATGGGACCCAAAGAACTAGTTTCGATATCTTAAAGATACACGTAGTAGAAGTCTTCACAAATGTAAGGCCACAAGGCTTTGTAGAATTCAATTGGAAGATCGTCCATACTTGGGCTCTTTTCAACAACCATGTTATCAAGGGCTTCATCAAATTCTTCCATGGAAAGAGGTTTGTCAAGAAAGCTATCGTAATCCTCAACAATTATATGAGGAATAAACCCAACCACACAATCTTCAACAATGAATATTAGAGGGTCATATGTTGTTTCATTAGTGAACAACTATTTATAGTATTCTAAGAATGTTTTCATGATGTCTAAGTGGCTGGTTAGAGGGGTGCCATCAGTTGATTTAATGGCAGAAATCTACCCTCTTTTTTGCTTATGTTTTAGAAATTGAAAGAAGAATTTGGAGCCCTGGTCCCCATCTTTAATCCATTGGAGACGAGCACGAACTTGCGCTCCCTTGCCTTTGTAAACAACCAATTTTCTAAGCAAATGTTTAGAATGAGCAACAAATTGTTGGATTGAAAGGTTATGGGGGTTGGAAGCAAGCAAAGACCTACCACACACAAGTTGCCCAATGAGAGTTTTTTCAAGCCTTCTTTGTTTTGCAGCTGCTTTTTGGCCATACTCACGAAGAAAAGCAGTACAACGGGCAATAGCTCTTTCCCACCAACTAATCCACCTATCTTGTTGGGGTTTTGGCTACTCATTCCAAGTGGCTAGAAGACCATGAATACAATCTTGTTGTTGAAGGTGAGTCACATTGAGTTTGTAAGGGAGGTCATTAGGAAGGGCTAGGGAATTGGAGAAGGAAAGAGTGGTGAAGATGGGGAAGTGGTCAGAAAGGTTGGCTGCAAGGTCAAGATGCACTAATAGACCGGTCAAGGAAGGCACGATACAACAATTGGGGGAGATATAAAATCTATCAAGACGACTCATTTTCCTCAAAATACCTTCACGACAATTAGACCAGGTGTACCAATGGGGCATGTGAAGGTCTTTTTTACCCAAAAGAGGATCATAAACACCTAGAGAATTGCGGGTAAGAGTCCAATCATCAAATTCTAGTTGGGATAAGTGTGAGGGACTCTCCCAACTACGATCAATGGGGTGTTTCACCATGTTAAAATCATTGCCTAACACCCATTCCGCATTGGGGAGAGAAAGACACATCCATTCCCATAGTAAAGATATTTTTGAGGGTGTGTTGGGGGCATGCAATGAGCATAATCCATATAAGGTCCCATGAATGATAATAGTAGCCCAAATGCAACAATTATGTGGGTCTCTCCCGAAGGCTACCACATGTTTAGCAAGCCAAGGGGCAAGACCAATGATAGTGCCACCACAACCATCAGAGTGATTGGTGTTGAAAAAGAGGGCATCTTCCAAATGGAAGCAAGCACGGCTTTTAAAAAACATCAGTAACTTTTACCTCTTGAAGCATGATAACATTAGAGTTATGAAGTTGAATTGACTTTCTAACATAATATTTTCGAGAGGGGATTGTTAGCCCCCTAACATTCCAAGACTGGATATTGCAATCCATTGAGATTGAGTCTGAAAGAGTTTCCTCGTCCAACAAGAGCATGTTAAACTGATTTTTTAGATTCTTGAAGGACCAAAGGAAGAGCTAACTTGGATCTTTCACAAGAGAAAGAACGAGAATGGGATTAGGCACACAAAGGGGGGGTTTTTTGCGAGGGGGAACCCAACTTAGAACCACTAAAGGAATCTTGCAGGGAAGGTTTCTTTCCACCTCTTAATTGCCCTAAAGTTGTCACCAAGAACCATGTCTCTAAAAGAAAGGGTGTTGTGGGGTGAGGGAGGCGAAGAGGAGGTGGAAAGTTGTTGTGGGTTAGAAGAGGGTGGGTGGAAAGAGTTGGAAGGTGATGTAGAAGAAGTTTTAAGGGTAGAAGGAGGCTTAGGGGGAACAACATCAAAAGGAGGATTGGCAAGGTGAGGTTTAAAGAAAGACACAGTCTCAAAATGAGGTTTACGATAAGGGCAGTCTCAGATAAGATGTCCTTCCCGACGACAATAGAAACAAGCATTAGGTTTGTTGAGATAGTAAATACACTGATCAATCTCAAACATTGAACCTACAAGCTTGATGGTATCTAGAAGGGGTTGGGTGAGGTCCATTTCAATGCAAGCTCGAGGTTGGACACGAAGGTTGGACCACTTATCAACGTTCTATTTGCACCATAAAACCTTACCCAATTTAGAGGCCATTTCATTCATGAAGGGGAAAAATGCTAAGTTTAGGAAAGGAAAGGAAACCCACATCAGATATTTTGATTTGGAAATGCCCTCAGGATGAAAGTCAAGATTCCAAGCTTGAACATAGTAGGTGTGGCCACAAATTATCTATGATCCATATTGTAGGACCGCATGAGCATGTTCTAGATCAACAAATGTGCAAGCAACATAGCCCATACCCAAAGCCCTAAAGGATTCTATTGCCCAACCTTTGAGTTCCCAGGTGTTACATGTCCATTTAAAAAAGTCTTGTTTTGAAGGTACTCCTCGAAGGAAAAAAAAAGTATATCAGTTTTGGCTTTACAATCGGAAATAACATCTATAATATCATTAGGCAATTTGAAAGAAATGACTTTACCTTCAAAATTGTTGCCGAGAAGGGTTGAGACATTTGAGTTTTGAACAGTTTTGTTTGCAATGGCTTTAGTTTGAAAATGCGTGCTTGAGGGGTTCCCACCAGGTCAAGAGGAATTCGTTTAAAGGGGAGCTTGTCCTTATCTTCAACATCAGGTAGAATGACCAAAATGCTAGCCATTGCTCGCAATGTTTAGTTCTTTGGATTTGTCGTTTTCCATCGTAATGTGCTCCCTAACATTTTTTTCATAGTGGATGCCTTGGGATTCAATGGATGATTTTCTGATGCAGTTGACTGGGCTGCTTGTGGGGCCTTAGGGCGAGCCATTTTGGTGCGAGGATGGAAATCACCAGAGGGGTCCCAGTTGCTAGGTTCCCCTACGCACCCCAGACTCGTTGCAAAAAAAATCCTAGACTTCTTCGCAGAGAACTAGGGTTTCTTCAGTGTAGATCGCTAGGGTTTGATGATGATAGATGGAGGGTTGAGATTGATTTAGGATGAATAGATATTTTTGTGTGAGAATAAAATTTGAATTTGGGAGGGAGAAGGGATTAAATGCTAGTGGTTGGTGGATGCAGGACTAGGATTGACTTTATTAAATGAATGGTTGGAATTAAAATTTGGTTTGAATCTGCATTGAAGGTTGTTGGAGATGGGTGATTAGGATTAGTTTAGTTTTTGATCAAATAAGTAGCATTTATAGGGTGTTATACCCTTAACACAAAAAGCCCAAAGGCCAAAAAGAAGCTAGTTCAAACAAGAACAAGAAATAGAAGAAAAACAAATAGAAACAACTAAGTGACAACTGTAGAACAACAAATAAGGATTAGACAACCCCAGAACCAAAGGGGACTAATCTGATTCCCTGAACCCGAGGCCACGAGGAAGCAACGGATTTGGGGAGTCCCTTCTTCTTCCTCAACACAACAAACTAGGAAGACTTATAATCTAAATCCACTGAGGGAGGCGAGAGGAGCGGATCCACAACAACCACCTCGGGCGAGGAGCCACCACGCAACGAGGGGGCCAATAATGAGTAAGAGGAGACATGAGTGAACAAAGGACCAACAAATTCATTCAACGAGGGGCGGGCAAGTTTTGACTAAACAACAACATTAGATCGAGGCAACAAAGGTTCCATGGAAGGGATAGTTGTAATAGGAACCTGGAAAGGCTCTGAATCCTTGGGAGTCAAGGGAGGGTCTCCCTCAGAGGAATCCGAAGAGGGAGAGCCAACCATGAGATGGTCTGAGAGAACATTCTTCCACCAAGTAGCAACACTCTTGCGGCGAGCAAGAGGGCAACCAGAGGCCACATGACCAACAATGAAACATCTCCTACGTAGAAAAGGGAGCCCCTCAGTTTAGAAGTTGCTTCCAAGATAGTCCTCCACCATCAAGACCACTTCACCATGGAGTGGTTTGGAGATGTCTAGATTAATTAAAATACGAGCCACCATAGTATGTCCAAGATCTCGAGACGTAGAATCAATCTTCAAAAAGCTACCAATGGAGTTGCCAATGGCTTCAAAACAAGAATCTTCCCAAAACTGGAGAGGGAGATTCGACATCCGAACCCAAACTAGTCTGATATTCAGAGGCTCTGTAAGAGGATTGAAAGAGTGAGACCAAGGCTGAATGAATAGCGAATGAACACCCCACATCCACACCCTGTCCAAAACTCTATCATGATCCTTAGAGGAAGAAAATGTTGTGAAGAAAAAACCTCTAGCACTGGGATATAGGCCAATTTGTCCAGAAACAATAGGCTTCTAGGAAACGGAAACCCACTCATGGAGATCAGGAAAGGAGGGTCACAAGCCGTTAAACCTGCAAACTACACCCTGATGCACGTAGAAATCCTCATTCTTAGCAACCTCAGGCCCACAGACCACAACAGGGGAGGCACGGGCACAAGGCAAAGGTCGAACCCTAGTCGAAGCATGAGGAACATGGGCATGAGCAACATCAGAAAAGGATTTTGCGTTTGCAATCAGAAGCAACAGGAGGAGGGTCCTCGACCACATGAACTTGCACAACACCAACAAATGAATCAATAGGAGGAGAGGGAGGGCCCTCGCCCACACAAGCCCACACCTCATTGTCCATAGGAAACCCGTCCAACAAAGGAGGCACGCCTAATAGAGGATCGCCGCTTGACATAGGAGGCACACCTAACAGAGGATTGCCTCTCGAAGAAAGCACATGATCCACACAAAGAAGTGCCCGTTGCGCGCCCATAACGGAACTCCCGCCTGTCGTCGTTTCAAAACGATAACAATTAGGATTATGATTAGTTTAGTTGATTTGATGGGTAAGATTGAATATTTTTTATATTTTGGATTGATGATTTGCATTTATTTGAATTTTAAATTATGGATGTGATATGATTATCCCAATAGTGTAGAGGATTAAACGAGGATTCTAGGATTTAAATTATTTTATTGATTAAGGAAAATAGATGTAGGATGTTAGTTTAATTAAATAAATTCAATTTATTTAATCAATTAGATGATGAAAGGAATGTTAGAAGATAAGTCTTAGTTAATTGGGATAACATGAATGTAGTTATAACAAGATTAACATGATCTCAAAAGTGATGATGTTAGACGTGTCATTGAGATATGATCAATTTTAAGTGTATAGTTTTTCCTTCTTTGAGATGATGCTTCATTTCAAATAATACAAGTATAGATGTTTGGTGGAATATAATTGGTAGTAGGATGCTCTAGTAATTTGGAAGAAATGATGTTAGGTGGCTTAGGGATGTCCCCTGAAGGGAGTAGACAAGTTGATAGGACTTAAGATGGTCTTTGAAAAGGAGAATTAGGTTTAAGAGGATGAAGGATGGAGGTTTTGAAGAGATAGGAAGAGAGGATGGGGAGTGTGGGGAGGGGGGTGAGGAGGAGTGAGCGGTTTGTTAGAAGAAATGATGTTAGGAAATAAGAAAAGGGTGGGATGATGGTAAGAAAAATGATATGGATGAGGATAATGATGGTGGATTTTAGGATTAAGTCATTTGGAATTTAGGATTATGGATTGTTGTCAAGGTTGGATTTATTGTGTAGTGGGATTAGGATTGATTGATGTTTGAATTTCTTAAGGAAGATACTTATTCTAACACCAAGGGTGAATGTATTGGAAGAATGGGATTATAGTGAGCAATGAGAGATGAGATTTGAGATGGAAATGGGGAGGGGATGTAGGATGTGGTTTTCAAGGACCAAGTTGCAAAGAATGATATGGGCTACTTGATTATGCATTGTTTATATTTGATGTTTTGATTGGACACTTTAAGTAATTGCCAAAACATGTTGCAAGATATTGTTCACTTCCTTATCAAGGTCAAAAGTGGGGATGACAATAGGTATGATGGTATGCAAATGTAGATGCAATGAATAGGATGATATGAAAATATGATATGGATGATAAGCTAATAGTCATGAAGGATGAATGGGGTGATGGGTGGATGAAAGAATTTTTGCCCATAAGTGTAGGGTATGCATAGGTAGTGGATTTACACATGATGCTTGTGAAAATGTTTTCATTGTGGTGCTTTCCCAAGGTACCATGGAGTGATTTTCATTGTTGGAAGCTTTTTTCTCCTTACTTTTTTTAAATTTTGGATTCAAGTGTTTGATTCCATGACAAGTCAATAATATTGCATTGTATATAGTTGCTTCATGTGGATCATGTTGCTAGTGTTGCACTCCACTAATATCATTTTGAGCTTTGATGAGTGCTAGGTTGAATTTATTTGAGGTGTTTCCAAGGAAAAATGGAGTAGGAGGTGGGTTGGATAAAGGATGTGGGGTGATAATGCAAAATTTTGGATAAAAGGGATGTAGTGATGGAGGTATGTGGGATGAGATATTGGGGTAGGTTATAGGGGTGGATGGAAGGATGGGATGATGGAGGTAGGTGTAAATGTCATCGGGCCAAAGTGAATTAGGACCAATGAGTTCAAACACCATGTTGGGTTATGAGATTGGCTCTTTTATTGGATGTGATGACGAATTTTAGATTTTTGCATTTTGGAACTTGTTGGCTTAAGGGATTATTGATTCTAGGATGCTTGGATGTTGGGACCTTGGGATTTGGAAGGGGTATTTGTATTTCCAAATTTTCAAATCCAAATTAAGTATGTTCCAATATATTAGATTCTTGCTTAGATATTGGGTTTACCTGGATTCAAAATTGCCATATTTTCAAATCTAAGTGTATTATTAATTATTGGACTTTTGAGATTATAGATTTTTGAATTTTAGCTTTAGATTTATGAATTTTTTCTTTGGGGTGCTTTAGTTTTGAAGGAAAAAGTTTGGAACCCATATAAAATTTCAATTTTGAGATTTTTGGATATTAGGATTTTGGATTTGGAAGGGTGCCCTTAGGAATATGGGATGGTTTGATCCATATTATTTTTTGGACCCCCAGTCTTTGAAATGCTTGGATTTTCAAATTTTGAGGTATGGGGTTCTTATGTGTTTGGAAGGGTTCCTTGGGATATGCAAATGCATTCAAGTTTATTTCAAAGCCCATTTTATGATGCCACTAGAAGATATTGTCATGAAGTCCCATGAAGGTGGTGATAGATTTGTCATTATGGAATAGGTCACATGGTGTGTGATTTTTTTGGTCTAGCGTGATGGATTTAGGAGGTGGATGGTTAAGGTTGGCGACGAGCTTGATGAAAGGATTGATGATGTAGGTGATGGGGTTGATGAAATGATTAATGATGGGGATGATGGGGTCGATGAAGGGGTTGATGGCAATATGTTTCTTAGAGGAACAATGAGAGATCTATTTGATATTGGGAGAAGTTATCCTAGTGCTCATGGGATAAACATCCTTATTTTTCTTGTTAGGATATTTATATCGAGTTCCTTGGAATCTATGTTGTGCATAAACATGGATGAGTTTGAGGATTCCTTGTTTATGAAGGCCTATTCTTTTTCCTTGATAGTTTACAATTTTGCATATGCAATTTGCAATGGGATATATGTTATTCTAGAAACAAGATGTAAATCCATAATTAGAAAGGTGGGCACTATTGGGATTTTCACATGGCTCTTTTGGAAGGAAAACAAATTGAACGAAGGTAGTGTGATCCAATGGATAATTTTTTTACTCTTGGATGGGGTTGATGAGGGATTGATAGAGTTATTGTGCTTGGTTAGGATTAATGAGATCAATGTGGGCACTTTGACATTGAGTAGGTTGTGGACAAGTTTGATCAAGCATTGGATAAGGGTTGATGTTTGTTTTGTGATAGGGGTACATTTCCTTTTAGCTTGATGTGGCCTTGATCAATTAGCTTTTGGATGTAGCTCTTCAATTTCAAATGTTGTAAAATGGGATGTGTTGGCACCCAATTTTTTTGTGTCACATTTCTCCTTGTTTTATGCCTATGTGTGTATATGATCCATAACTAATATTGAAAAGTGATTCAAGAAATTCTCATTTGGGTTCCCCCGTGTTGTATATTGTGTAAGGATACTCAATTAATGTGTTATTATAAAAAATCCTTAGCAAATTTGGTTTGGGAGTGCTTTGTATCTTGTGGATTCCCTTTTTGCCTCTACATGATGTTGGGCCCATGGAGGTTCTTTACACCTTTGGACCTAGTGTGGAGGTTTTGGATCCCTCCATTAACCAAAACCCCACCTTCTCCTCACTTTCATTTCTCCTTCAAATGTTGAGAGCCCTTTCATGGACATGAGACTCGAGGATCAAGTTCATTTATCTCCAATCCTCAATACACATAGAATTTTCCCCAATGACCTTCCATGTCCCTTGTTATTTGTGTTCTAAAATTTTTGAGAACCCTAAAAACCCTAGCCTCCCCTTTGTTTCTTTCTTGGGTGTCGAGTTATCATTTGGACATGGAACCAAGGAACTTTGTCCTTGGGTCCTTAGTCATTTCTTCTTAGAGTGTCTCACTCCCTTTCTCCCTATTTCTCTCCCCTTGGGACCTCAAGCCTTTGAGGGAAATTTGCACTCTCACCTTAGTTCCCATATCTATGATCCATTTGGACACTTTCTCCCCTAGACTTACCAATTCTTCAATCCTTGCAGTCTAGTCTTCACTATCCTGTCTCTACTAGTTCACCATCCCAATTCCCTTCCCACTTTTGGAGCTTGGTGTTCATATCCCATCGAACCCTGTTCCTTGAATTCCCATACCTCTCAATTTTCAATTCCTTTGGTCCTTGTTCCCTCTAGAAACCCATTTCCCAATCTTCTCCATGACTTATCTTTGGCCACATTTTTCTTGTCTTCAATTCTTGTGCCCTTTTCACCCTCCCTCTACACAAGTCCTCTTATCCCTTTGGAACCACAAATTTTCCAAGCACCCGAGCAACATGAAACCCTAATGCATTTCTCAATATTTCACCCACCCTCTCCATCTCTAGGACATCACATCTACCAAAAGTAATGACACATTTTTTGGGGGTTTTCTCTTCAAAATTTATGGGTTTTTTGCATGACCTAGAGCATCAAACATGAAATATCCACTATTGCGAAGGGACAAGTTACACATCATCAAAATGTCTACCATTCTTCCAGTGGTATGAAAGGAATAATTTATAAGCTATTTTTGCATAATTTTAGGTCCAATTCAAGGAGAATCGATTTGCAATAAGTATGGGTACCCCTTGTTGTGTATTGGCTGGGAGATTTTTGAATATAAGAAAGTTCCCATACCCCCCTTTCTATTGGTCATGAGTTTTTGGGTGGTTCTAGGAGCTTGGAAGCTCCAAACCTTGGCCATCTTGGACAATGGTATAAAAATCCCAAAATGCATTCTTTCAAGGGATTTGATGATAGATAAGAAAAAATAAGTATGGGTACCCCTTGTTGTGTATTGGATGGGAGATTTTTGAATATAAGAAAGTTCCCATACCCCCCTTTCTGTTGGTCATGAGTTTTTGGGTGGTTCTAGGAGCTTGGAAGCTCCAAACCTTGGCCATCTTGGACAATGGTATAAAATCCCAAAATGCATTCTTTCAAGGGATTTGATGATAGATAAGAAAAAATAGGGAGTTTGAGTAGAGAGTAGAAATTGTGCAACACACCCTTAGATTTTTAGTTCTGTAAATGGGAAAAGGTATGTATTTTGATGGTCTAGGTTTCATCCCTAAACTTGTAATCATCCCTAGTAACCGTTGAAAAACAAATTTAAAGGGTAGAATTAATAGTGTGTAAATGTTTCCATGTTCTTATATGTATTTCTAGACTCAATCCTAATTAGTTAGCTAACTAGAAGACTATAAAATCCTCTCAAAGCCTTGTTGAGGTATAATTTTGAAATTAATAAGAAAGTTCTTATATATTTTTGTGGATTACTAAGTTAGATTTATGCATATTTTTCTATTTCAATTATTTGATCTTGTGCTTGTATAGAGCTTAGCTTGTGCACATGCCCTTGATAAGAAATATTTTTCTATATTTTTCATTAAAATATTATCAAATGGTTTCAATTATTACTTATTTTTATATGAAATCCATGAATTTATTTCTCAGTTGGATATAGTCACTCATTTTCCTAGGAATCCACCTCCCCATCATCTCGACACACCCAAAACAATCAATCATAAACACTATTTAATATTGTGTTAAAAACTAATAATTTTAGATGTATGAAACAAAATTAGGGGATACCATTAAAGATATTTCAAATAGCTAGTGTGACAGTTCATTCTTTTAATCAATGGATTGACCTTGAAACCTTTTGACTAACATATATGCATGAAGTGACAACTAAAAGAGGGGTGCACTATGCAATGGGTATGGTTTATGTTAGGTTGAATGTCTAGCTCCTACAATGATAATTGATTGCAATACCTTAAGGAAGTCCCCCATTGGTCTAGAAAGTTCAAAAGTGAAGGAGGTACTACCCACCTCAACAATTTTGTCCTTAGTTGCCCAAAATGTGATCATAACTATGTGGTCTTCTTTCAAAATTTGACACCCTTAGCACTTGGGAAGGAATTAAACTTAGGATTTATGACCTACTATGATCACTAATAGGATGTTTTCAAAAATTTTGAGGCTTATGGATCTTGGGTTTTATGGGTAGCATGGAAGGACAAATGGACTCTATTCAACCTTTTACATGGGTTGATATGTGGGAATGAAAATGCTAAGGGGATTTTGGATGACTTAAACATGCTCATGCTTGGGAGGGGTGCATCATAACTCTTCAAATTCATGTTTTTGGTCCCTTGATAGTAGCCCTTGGACAACATTCTTCATAGCTAAGTTGTATTAATTGGATTGGTTGTGTGAAATTAGATTTATTGGATTTTTTCTTAAGCTTTGAAGGTTTGGGTGATGGGAGATCTATGCAAGGAGGTATGGTTGTAATTTTATTTTTTGAGGTGTGAAGTTGGTGAAACACATCTTGGGTTTAGCTTTGGTTTTAACATGCAGGGTACTCTTGTGTTATAATAGTTTCTTCTCGATGGGTGTCAACATATAAGTCATTTGGACTAGGAGGTTCAATGGTAAAGAAATTATGACCTATGGGACTTGATAGATTAGGAGTAGGATTGGTATGGGTATATAGATGGTCTAATAGATTATGAAATTGAATAATTGATGAATGGTTAGAGGGATGAGGATTTATAAGGGAAAATGGTGGACTTCATGGTTTAGGATGAGGATTGATGTGGATGGATAGAGGATTTGATGGATGTTGACTAGCCATGCATAAATTTTAGTTTGGAAGGTTTCCCTTAGGTGTTTACGATTATAGTTTGGGGGACTCTTAGATCCAATGCTTATAAGGTACCTAATCATAGCATCTTTGTCTTGTTACAAGATTTAATTTAATAGTGTGTTACTCTTTCCACATGGATGATTATGGATTTTAGACTTGGGTTAGTCGAATAGCTTGGACTAGGATGTCCTTGATTTAAATAATCTTGGTTGTTCATGATTGAGCAATTAAGGCTTGTGCCAATCTTTCTCGAGATAATATATTTAAGAGATTCATCAATAAATTCATCTTGGTCCACAAGAATATTACCTTCATTACATGATTCTTGATTGAGAAGACTATCATTGTCATCATCATCATCATCAAAGTCAAAAGAATTGTTGGATTGGTTGAAAAATGGGGTCATAATTTCTTGCTTCAATTTATTTATATCTTACAAAGGTTTGATTCAAGTTGTTGCGTAGGTTTAACACAAGAGAGAAGAAAAGGAAGACACATGAATGTGCTTAGTATTCAAATATGAGTGTTTGGTTTTGTAGGCCCATAAATATAGATTGACCCGAGCGCAAATAGTATGACCTATTGATCTCAAAGCATTGACCATTTTTTATCTTGAATATCACACGAGATATGAGAGGAGAGAATTCATGACCTACTATCCCATTTCTAGAAGTATGGTGTGAGTAACTTCCTAGGGTTAATAATTTATTGACACACTACAAAGATTAAACAACCAAATTTTTTAGCAAATTATGATTGCACAAGGTTCGCTAAGGGTATCCTTTGATATAGTTGAAGGTATGTGATACCCAAAATCATGAAATTGAGGTGAATGTCTAATGGTCTAGATTGAGAGGGTAACCTACTCTACTCCTTCACTTGCAAGCTTAGTCCAAAACAACAAGTGAACCTCAAAGGAAGAAGTCTTTTGTTTCTCCTCCCAATTTGTATTCCAATAGATTGCTACTTTGTGATGAAATCCAAGATAGGTCCACTAAAAAAAAACTAAATAAGGTAAAAATTTCTTTTGATCTCCAAGATTGCCCAAAGGCATGAGGAGAGAGCATACACAATGTTCCTTTAGGAAATGTAAGTGAAAAATGTTGCTTCTAATGCTCGAGATTTCCTTGTGACATAAAAGGAGAGCACACACAATCTATTCCATGAACAAAAAGAAAAAATGAAATCAAAATTGACACATAAGAAAGTTTTATTTCCTTAAGGAAAAAAGGTGTCAAAGAGGTTTTAGTTTTTGTCGTCTACAAATGAAACTATGATCAACACATGTTAGTAGTTTTATGGTTTGTCTTCAAATTGAAAAATCTAGAAAAAATGGTTAATAAACAATACATATGATCAAGATACACACCAACAAGTGTTAGGGTTAAAAAAGAAAACAAAAAATATCTAGCCTTAAGTGTATGCATTGTTGCACACAAATTATGTGTCACATAAGAGTGCATATGTGTAAATACATATAGCACATGGACTAATAAACTAATAGTAAGAATTTATAGAAAGAAAAAATGTTGAAGATAGTGCAAAAATGCTACTATAGTTTTTCCAACACTACAAAGTAGTGCATAATGCCAAAAGGGTGTTACTAAGGTTCTAGGAACTTTGATTGCTAAAGATTGAGCTTATGCCACTCAAAAGTGTGCATGAATAAATAGTTAAAGAACTTGTGCCATTAACACCTACAATTTTTTTTTTCTTGCACCACTTAACTTGTAGGTATGCCACTAGCTTGAGCACTTGTGCCATCAAGTAAAGTTTGGATTTTTAGGAACTTTCTAGAGTGTAGGTGCACCAATATCAAGTGTTTATACACCATATGATGGAATGAATGTGCCATTCGATTGTACACTTGCGTTGGATTTTGAAAATATGTCAATTTTGCATACAAAATTATATTTTAAATGACCTTGCAAATGTGCAAGTTATCTTGGGACATGGTTCCCCTAGGTATGGTAGAATGTGAACACTAAAATATAGGATTAAAACAATAAGAAAAAAATGTGAATCCTATCAAATATCAAGTATGCAACTCATATAAGAGAAAATGTCATGCAAGAATAACAAAAATATGAAATCTCTTATCATTACAAACCTTTAGTGACCTTAGGTGATGTGGTCCAAGTGATAAATGATGGACAAAGTAGAGTGTGGGTGCCCAATTCTACAATATAACCTTGTTGCATCCAAATTTATTTATTTTGAAGTGGCTTGGGGATGTTTTATATATGTGATGATGATAGATGGAGGGTTGATATTTATTTAGGAGGATGGATTGGATTTTTTAGATGAAATTTAAATTTGAATTTGGGAGAATGAAGGTATTAAATGCGAGTGATTGGTGGATGGAGAGTAATATGGGTGGATCTAATTAATTTAGTTGATTTAATGACTAAGATTGAATGTTGAATTTATTTTAGATTTGATTATTTTTTATTTATTTGAATTTTAAATCATGGATGTGATATACTTGTTCCATTAGTGGGGTTCAAACTATAAATTGGGGATTTAGGCTATTTTAATTAAATAATTAAATTATGTCATCAATTAGAGGAAATGAATGTGGGACGATAGTTTGATCAAATAAATATTTATTTAATTAATTGGATGATGAAGGGAATGCTAGAAGTCCTAGTTAATTAAATAAATATGATTTAGTTAATTAATTAATGCTAATATAATGTGAGTGTGACCACAAGAAGATTAATATGATGTCAAAAGTGTTGATGTTAGATGTGTTGTTAGGATGTGGTCAATTTTAGGTGTCTACAATAAGATATGTAATTATAACCTACAATGTGGGTACAACATCTAACTTACTATTTAGATTGAAAATAAATGATCTTATAATTTTTTCTCTAAAAAAACTAAAAAAAATTAAGTTACAAGGTGAATAGTACATGATCATATCTACCTCTACATTTTTTTTATTATATAGATAAAATAGTTTTTTAAGGGGCCCTTAAACCTTTTACAAAAACCAACAATTGACACTAAAGCTAGATAATAATGTGTGATTGTAGCTATACTATCCCACAACCTAACAAAAATAACCAATCCAAAAGAAAATCAAGGATAAGAAACATACACAACATTAGGCTACCGCCAAATATATAACACACCTAAAACACATGTATTAGAAATATATACATGTTTATGAAGACATCTCTTCCTCTTTTGTATGATAGTCTAGGACACACCATTTTACAAATCCTTAGATTAAGGGGAGAGGAGAGGAGAATCCTCTACTACCACCTCAACTTGAACCACCACATAAGAATAACATCTAATCAAAGAATACACAAGCTTCATAGAATCTAGAGGTGTAAAAGGGATAAAGGTTTTGTTAACACCCTCTTTGAGAGGATTAGGCTTAAAAGGAGCATAAACTAGAATAGGGCTTGAAGAAGACATTCCATTAGGAAAATAAGGCATTGGAGCTACATAAAGTATAGAAAGAATAAATCCTTGAGTAGGCCTATTAATATATGAAGAAGCTACAAGAGATCCACAATCCTTAGTGTAAAATAAATCTACAACACTCAAGTGTTTGGTATGGGAATTTTGCCACTATATAGATAAACCCACAAACCTACAAAGAGAGCACAAGAAATTAGGAGCAAGGTGTTTACCTGAAAATAATCTTATACACTAAAAGAGAAGAGCCTCATAATCAAGCCGTTGAGTCTAGGACCTATCCTCCACAAAATAATGATATTTCAAGGAAAATTCTTGGAAATGTCAATATTGACCAAAATACAAGTGTAAGTGGTATGACCAATGTTTGAATAAGTAGCATCAATCCTAAGAAAATGGCCAATTATGTTGCTAATATCTTCAATATAAGAGATTCCCTAAAAATTGAGAGAGGGATTAGGTAATCTTACCCAAACTAACATGATATTAAGGGATTCAAAAAAAATTTGAATGAAGGGAACCAAGGCTTAAGTGAGAGGGAGTGCTAACCCCATAACCACAAGCCACCTTCCAACACTACTTCCTTATTTGTGATAGATTGACAAGTCATAATAAAAATCACCTAGCACAATAATAGAGATTAATTTTATTTTTTGTGAGTCTCCAAGACTCTAGGACCCATTGATGCAAGTTAGGAAGAGAGGATCATTAACGATTAAATCTAAAAATTAGGCCAATACTATTTTTTTTTTTTGTATCATCATCAACATCCTGCCACCTTCAAACCAACACCAAGGGGGAGTTCTAATTAGAAGGCAAGCCAAGAGATCCCACCATAGTAAAATGAAGCAAATTGGGAGCCATGTTGTATCCTCCATGATTGTTGTAGTAGAGGAAACCCTAAACCATACATGATAATAAGAACCATTGTTGAATCCCATGTTGATCAAAGCCCCACAAATGCCTAAGGTTGCAGGGAGCAGAGATAAATTTTATTGGAATCCATTGACATTGTTTAGTTCTAATGTAACTACTTTAAAAAAAAATCTTAACAAATGATTTTTAGTGAATAAAGAATCACCTCATCTTTCCACACACATTAAGGAACAACCCTTCATAATTTTCATAATAATTTTAGTAAATAAAAACCTTCAATCTAGAGACATGCTTGTCATCTTGCCACTTTGATATATAAATGCGCTCCAAGTATAAAATGCATAAAAATATTGTAGAAAAACAATAGAAATATATGACATGTTTTAGAATGGGCCAATATCTCATAATACTCTATTAGAACTTAAAAATAATTAATATCCACTCCATTTATTCAATAAGACAATATTTATCATTGTAATTTACCTGGTAGAAATAATTCATGATATTATTTTGTCCTTTCCAAATCATGTTTCTATCATTCGAAAAATATTAGTGAGAGAATTTTGACAATCATTGATTTCGACATTTATATCGATAAAATTTGATGAGTTTTTTGTTCATTGTGTTAATGTTTTAACTTTTCTGAGGCCGTTTTCAACCGTCTAAGTTCAATTAGTATTGTGTTCAACTCTTTAAATAAGCGCTTTGGACGAATTGAAGTCCTGCTTAAGTTGCATATCACTTTTCCAAGTTAGAGTTGTGAATTCCCATATGTCCCTAAATTCCTTGATTCCTTTTTTGAATAAGAGTTTTCTATGCAATTGAGAGATGACCACTAGAGGTTTCTTATGAAAGCATATCAATCTATTCCACCAAATAGATGAAGCAACAAAAATAATGCCATGACTAAGATCTTGTCCTTTACATTCAAGAAGAGGAGAAACATGTTTCCAAGCTTTCCATATGCTTAAAAATTGTCTGGATGCTTGAGGTTTGAAGTATTTAGCCATTTGGATTTTATCTTTCCACCCAACCTCTTTCCAGGAATTATTGGCTTTGGCTCTAACAATTTTGTGCCTAATAAGATATTTCCACGATGCTACTCCATTAAGAGATCTAGTAACCCATTTAGCAATGAGGAAGATCCCTTGAGTGAGGGGATCAATTACTCATATACCCCCTTTATTTTTTGATTGGATGTAGTATAATCATGAAGCAATTGGAATTTTTTTTTTGTTATTCCATTTTCCCCATAGAAATGCTCTGATTAACTGATTATAACTGTTTGACCAAAGTTGGAGCTTGCTTTTTACTTAATTGATGAACCATTTTCACATTTCACATAGTGAATCTCCTATTCCAAAGGGAATGCCGAGGTATCTTAAAATTACTCCATGATTGTTGAATTTCCACTGTGGAGGAATCCAAGGAGGTGGCTAATCAGTTGAAGTCATCATAAATTAAGTTTTATTCAGAGAAATTTGTGAGCCACTTGTTGAACAAAACAGGTTTAAGACACCCATGGTGTTATTAAGTTCATGAGAGTTTTGAATGAATAATAAGCTATCATTATCAAAATGAGAGTCGAGAGCAACTTCATTTCCAAGTAGAGAGATACCGTGGATGATATTTTGTTGTTTAGTATGAATTAAGAGGTGCCCAAGTGCATCAACTGTGAGAACATAGAGGAAAGGAGCTAAAGGGAAACCTTGTCTTATCAATCATTGAAGAGGAAAAGCTTGAGTGATTGAACAATTGATAGCTAGGCAAGCAATAGCATCAACAACAAGGAGTTTAACATGTGAAATAAGCTTACGTCCAAAGCCTAACCATTTGAGCATTTTTAATATAAACTGCCACCTAGATTTGAATAATTGACAATTTTCATAGCCAAATGAGTATGTGGAGTTATAAAAAATGGGTAGATTTATGCAAGGAATTTAAGTAGTTAAAAAGGAGAATTCTCTAGAGATGGGAATTAAATATTTTTATAACTGAATCCATTTTACTGCCAATAATGAAAATAAATATTATGGTATGAATTCTTGGTTGCATCAATTATTAAAATATATTTTAATTTTTAACTTATTAATAAAAATTAAAAATATATTATTAACTAGCTTATCTATGTATAAAAATAATATAAAATATATTGAAATATATTTCGATGTTTACTTTACTTATATATGATAAATTAATTAAAAATAGGTACCTCAAAAAGGATATATCTTGACATATTTAACATAAATATTTTGAAAGATAGATATGCTAGTAGCATAATATTTGTAGTTACATGTAAGATGTCAATTCAATTCTCAACATAATTATAAAGTAATAATACTTATGTATTTAGATAAATAATTTTTTATTATTTTAACATAATTAAAATGTGACTTATATGCCCTCCAAACTAAATTACATCTTTAATATATATGAAAATCTAACTCTAACCCTTATCCTAACTCTAACCCTAACCCTAATTTTAACCTAATACTTAAACCTAACCCTAAAAATTAATCTTAACCTTAACCCTTGTTCGTAATCCTAACACTAATTGGGAATTAAGTCTTTCCATTTTTTTTACAAATGCCAAATTTAATAAACTTCATCAAGAAACAACAAATTATTCAAGTTTTTTTTATAATTAGGGCTTCACTTTTATTGGAAATAGTTTTGTTTGTTAGCGTTTCTCCTAGAGTCTACCCATCTTTAGAAAAAAACCATGTTAAAGATGTCAAGAGATTCATTCTAAAAAGAATATTCTACTTTAATAACAAGGTTTTTAATATAAAATATAAAATTTATTTATCAATAATTTATTATTAATTTACATTTGTCAAATAATATTTTTTTATTTTGTTGAAGAAATATTACAAAAGTAAGCTAATGTTTGAGCTTTTAGATTTTGATCTATCAAACTTTACGCTACTCCTAAATATTTAGGAATTTAGACTACTTAATACTTAGGAATCACTTCATTATTTTAAAGAATTTCTTCAAATATTATTGGCTCTAGCTAATCTTTATATACTTCATATTTTCATGGACACATCTATCATATTTCTTGACTATTTTTTATATACTTCACATATACATCTAGACACATCTATTATTTTTTTGACTAATCTTTATATACTTCACATATACATGGACATATATCTATTATGTTTCTAACTAATCTTTATATACTTTATACATACACAAACACATCTATTATTTTATTTTCAATTTTGTATGATATTATTATATATTAATGTTTATATTCATTCTACCCTTATATGAGTCAAATCCTAGTACCGAGTCAAATCCTTGTGCTGAGAAAATCTTGATCTCTAATGCACTCATTCAACTATTCAGGTTGATGCCCATTGACAAGTTTTCCAGACCCTCATGATTTGACTTAAAAAATACACTCTAAACTTTGAATTGTTTAAATGAATCATCTTGAATCACATTGTTTAAACTAGACCATTTCTAACCGGCTAGAAAAGGTTTGAAAAAATAGATGGGTTGAAAATTGGGACACTCATTTTGAGCTAAAATTCCTTCCCAAATATTTTTTCACTATCACATGTTTGAGTCAATCAAAAAAAGATAAAATTATCTAGAGAGGCCCTTGGATGATGGATGACACAAGCTTCTTTTTACAAAATTGGAAATTTAACTTTGATCCACTTACCTGTTGCATGGAAAAGGTCTCAGTGTGGTTGCACTTATACAATCTCTCTTTAGAGTATTCGTATATTTTGGTCCTCACTAAAATTGGTGATTGAGGACAATGTTTTGGAGTGAAACTCATATATTTATGTGTGTCTCCATCAACATGGATATTTATAAAACTTCTCCGGCTTATATTTTTTTAGATTTCGATTGTTGGAAATGGTTTCAAATCATTGATATGGAAGATCCCTTATGATGATCTCACCTCTCAGAGAAGGTGATATTGGTTTTGGACTCCAACACTAGGATTGTACCCTCTTCTTTTTGTTCCTTTGGAGACTTCAACATCAATTATTTTAAAATATTAAATGGTTTAATATTAGAGGTAAATTTGGTTAATAAAATAGAAAAATAAATGGTGTTAATAAGCCTAAAATAGTTATTGATGATTTGATCAATAAATCATTTAATGTTTGAGCATTAGAATCTTTCATTCAATTGACGGTTGTGAATGAGTATTTCTCTCAAATTGTGAGCTCAATTCTCTTGGAAGATCTATTTTAAGAGGTAGATAATCTCATATCCACTCACGTTCTTACTATTTCTCAAATGAACTCACATAAATTGAAAGAAAATTGTGACATCAAAGGAAAGTGTTGAAGGAAATTCGGGAAGGATTTAACCAATGATGACATTCTCAATAACTAAGGGAAGTTCTCTTACATGAAAACTAAGAGGGTGAAATTACCTCATGGACAATGAAAATATTTTCATGGAATGATAGGTGCTTAAATGCCTCTACCAAATTCCTTGTCAATTATCAACTTGAGCTTCAATATGCAAATCTTATATTAATTTAGGAAATCAACTTGGTTAAAAACAAGGTTTCTTTGTGACTTAGAAACTGGAAAAGGCATCTAGGTATCTTAGGGATCTTGTGCTTCCCTTTGATGGTTGATGTGATAGTACTCGACTTTGGCTCTAATTAGCAATTCAACAAGGTATATAATCTCTCTTATAATTTTGTTTCCTTTGTGTTCAATGTTTATGGTTTTATTGGGCACATTTGAAAAAAGAAAGATTTTGGGATTAGTTGGGTATAATCCTTGCTTCCTTGATTGATGAGTTGCTTATTTTGGGTGGGGTTTCAATAAAATTATTATAGCTAAGGATAAGATGACTACTAAATTAAAAATTGATTTCTCCTTTATTTTTGATATTGATAAAGTAGGATTGAAAGGGCCTAAATCCTCGTACACTAAATCATCGAACTAATAAAATAGAGCAAGTAACATGAGATATGGGGCAACTGAAATAACCCATCAAAATGAATAAGAGTGATACACAATTATAGTCAAGCTACAAAACATAACACCAACCAAAAAGAAACAACATGGAAGGTCTTGGGGCGTAACTTAGACAATGATAGAACTAAACTTGTTCATTCTCATATCATTTGTACAATAGTCCATGAAATATTATCATCCAAGTCCTCAAAGAAAGGATAAGTGGGGGGTTTCCTCCCCAAAGAGGCCATCTATGTGTTAGAGTAAATAGGATAATTACCTAATTAATTAATTAATTATTCATCAATTAATTAATTAGGTTCCTTTTACTTTATTACACTTAAGCTAAACTTAGGAGTTATTTTCAAATTTTATTTCATGTTGTCTCATAGCATATGATGATAAAACTTGTCATGATGTAATCTAATCCTTAGCTAGGGTAGAGTTTTTGGTTTCATAAGAATTAACTATTGTACATTGTAACAATTTAGATTCATTTAATATAGGTGCATATCATGATGCTTTTATACATCAAATCTCTTCTCAAGGTTTATGACAATCAACTCCAAAATGGTATCAAAGAACCAAATGTGTGAGTTTGTATCTATTTTTGTAAAGATCCATACTTGAGGAAAAAATGACTCATCCTAAAAGTGAAACACTAAAATTAAATTAGTTGATTTTTTTAGGGGGCCAAGGATTCATGCATAGAAATCCATACAACTACATGGATTAGTACAAACATACAACATTGTACACACCTCGACCATCATTAGTATGTGCCTCTGTTTGTATTGGTATGGATCTCAAAAAATTAGGTTTTTTATTTAATTTTTATAAATTTAAAAATAATAAGGGGGAAATCTCAAAGATGGTATTGAACATGTTGTACCCTATGCACTATGTAGGAGTAGGGAAGATTCCTTGAATATCTTGGGAATTGATCATTTGGGAAATGTCCTCCCATTAACATCCATCATAAACAACATCGGACTCACCAACAGTGACATATCCAATTGACGATGCCCTCAAACATATTTTTAGAATTTTTCCATGCCAGAAGCAAATATTTTGACCTACTAGCATTTTTTGAATACTTTTGGCATGTTTCAACTAGATTATGTTTTCCCATTGACAAAAAAGGAAACTTTTTGTTGTTTCAACATATTCTAGTGGGTGGCTAGTTTTTGTAGTGGGTACAAGGAATATTTTAGTAGGAAACATTGCATTCCATTGATGGCATCAACATGATGCCATTCATTGTACCCTCACCTTGGCCATTTTCCCAAAATATCATGACCTAAATGAGCTATTTTTTAATCTTTTTGGCATAACTCTGGCATACGATGTTAGTTTTTTGTAAATGAGAAATGTCAAAATGATGTTTCTATGTACTTTATAGTGTTTTAAATATCATCATCAAAATTTTTTGATAGCACAATTTATCATCTGTTGAAGTTAGATCATCAATTTTTTCTTCCAAGCTCATATTTTTTTCCCTAGATCTCTAAATTTTGTAATTATTGTGACATTGGAAAGATATTACAAAGTTTTTTTGATATATCTATGCACTTTTTCCAAAATATTGCCCACATGTATTTTTATTTAGTTTTTCATGATTTCATATTTAATCAATTACTTGGAGATCTTGATACCTATAAATGTTTTGTTTGCATGATATGACTTAATTTATGTTGATTTATATGTGGGTAAAAGTACAAATTTGTATTGCACTTTTGGCCAACTAAATAATTCTGAAAAAAAAAAATTCGACTTAAACAATTTTGATTGAAACCATTTTGCTTGAAACCATGTGGCCTATACATGGCACATAGTGTTTCAGGTGAAACCCTTTCGCTTGAAACCAAAAAAATTAAAATTTTCCCTTCGTTGCTTTGAAACATGACTCATTTTATGTGTAGGGTTTCGATAGAAAGGGTTTCAATTGAAACCTTTTCTACCAAAATTGTCTATGTGGCATACTAGTTGGCATGCAACTTAACCTTTTTTCAAAATTTTCTAAAACTTTCAACTTTAACTAAGTATTTCTTTAGTTAGAATGATTTTTTTTAAAAGAAGAAAAATACTCTTTTGTAGAGCCCAGAGTGGTGAATCCAAATATATATATTTAAAAATAATAGTAGGTTGTTAAAGTTAAAAAAGAAGCTGATTAGAAATTTTAAAAATAGTAAAACATATTAATTTTTTTTTGAAAAAATATTGTGTGTTGGAAAAATATGCCTCAACTTGTTGGCTTGAACCTCTCTTAAAGACATGGCATCTTTTCCCTTTGTTGGCATTCATTGCTGGACTATCACGGGAATACAAAACCTTGAAACCTAAGTCGTGGGTTTTGGAAATTTCTTAACCTCCGATGGAGGTTGTGATGTTCGGGTTTCTCCCGACTTGGTGGCATCGTTATGGGCATGTCGTGGGTTTTAGGAATTTCCTAACCTCCGATGAAGGTTCTGAATTTTGGTTTTCTCCTGTCTTGGCAACCTCGTTATTGACATGTTGCGGATTTTGAGAACTTCATAACCTCTGATATTGAGGTTGTGAAGTTTGGTTTTTTAGTGACATAATGAATTAACCGATGGATGGTGGGACCGATCTACATGGATGGTGACATCAGTTGTTGATTTTGTACTCTTAAACGTCCATGAGGAGAAGACTACATATTCGTTATGGAAGAAACTTGGTGACAATTATCAGGGGAAGTCTCTGGTGAATAAGTTATTCCTGAGGAAGAAGTTATACTCCTTGAAGATGGAAGAAGGTGCATCTATAGCAGACCATCTGAATTCATTTGACATGTTTGTTGCTCAATTGGTCTTTGTGGGTGTAAAGATAGAGGAGGATCATTGTATGCTTCTATTATGTTCCTTACCTAATACATAGGATCATTTGGTAATGGCTATTGGAAGTAAAACAACCACCTTTAAGATGGAAGACATGGTTGCTTTGTTACTGTCAGAAGAAACACGAAGGAAGTCTTCTGAGATGGCCAAGGAGGTCCTTGCTATTTGGGGTAGATCAAAGGAGAGATGCAAGAAGAAAAACAAGAAGTCTAAATCCAAATATGAAGGGAGATCAAAGTCTCCTATCAAGAAGTCCAAGGTGAAATGCTGGAACTGTGGATAGACAAGTCATATCCAAAAGGATTATAAGAAGGAGAAAAAGAAGAAGAAGAACAACTCTTCAGACAACGAATCTTCTCAGAGTGATGCAAATTCCTTCATTGCTACCTTGGTGACTCAGGCATTAGATGATGTCTGGCTGATTGAATCAGGTACATCTTTTCACATGAAATATCATAGAGATTGGTTCACTAAGTATGAAAAGTATGTTGGTGGAAAGGTGTACCTGGAAGGTGACTCAACTTTGTAAATTATTGGTCGTAGAAGAGTTAGAATCCAATTCCCTGACACAAGAATCAAAGGAATTGATGGCATACTACACACACTAGGTTTGGCTCGTAACCTACTTTTAGTTAGTAAGTTGAATGATGTTGGCATGCAAGTTTCCTTCTTGAGTGGAGGCTATAATATGACTAGAGGCTCAATGGTGCTGGCTAAGGGTGCACACATTAGCAATGTGTACAAGCTGGATACATGTCTTGTTCAATGTAACAATGTCTCTGTAAAGTCAAGAAAAGCTACTCATGTAGACAAAATCTTTGAAGGTGAAACTCCCAGTAGAGAAAACCATGCAATGACATCATAGAATTGACCACATGCGAGAAAAGGGTTTAAAAGCCTTGAAAAATAAAAAATCTTGTTGAAGGGCTTGTTGATTGTAACCTTGAGTTCAATTTTTGTGAACATTGCATTTATGGAAAGCAAAATTGTGTTTCATTTTATTAAAGTCCTCATAAATATTCTAGCATACTGGATAATGTTCATTATGATGTATTTGGTCTAGTGAATGTTCCTTAGTTATCAAAGTCTAGATATTATGTTTATTTTATTGATGACTATTCAAGAAGGGCATTTGTGTATTTTCTAAAGAGTAAATTAAAAGTGTTCAATCAGTTTAAAGAGTTTAAAAACTTGGTAGAAAATCAGACTGGAAGAAAAACTAAATGTTTGAGGATGGATAATGGTGGTGAATCTTGTTCTGTAGATTTTGAAAGGTACTGCAAATACCATGGGATTAACAGGAATAAAACTACACCTTATACCCCACAACATAATGGAGTTGTTGAAAGGTTAAATAAGACACTAATGGAAAGATCGAGAAGTATGTTGAGCAGTGTTGGTCTGGAGTAGAAGTTTTGGGCCGAGGTTGTGGCTACAACATGTTAATTGATAAATTGTTCACCTTGTTTGGCTCTTGTTGAAAAAACACCTTTGGAAGCACGGTCTAGTAAAAAGCCCTCTCTGAGACATATTTGTGTCTTTGGCTATGAGGCATATGCATATGTGTTGAATGAGAAAAGATCAAAGTTGGAGAACAAGGCTGAAAAATGTATCTTCAATTGCTATGGAATTCGTGTGAAAGGATACAAGCTTTGGAATCCTGTGATTGAAAAGGTTGTATACAACAAAAGTGTAATATTTCGTGAGCTAAAACCTTCTTCAATGGATCTGCAGTCAGAGATGAAAGAAGAAAAGGAAGAAAAATTAGTTTAAATTCCTCGAACACCAGATAAAGAGGAACTACAAAGTGTACCTAAAATTGAGGAGAGTTCCAGCAGCACTGAGAGTTCTGAAGAAGAAGAACCACAACCTTAGACTCAGCCTGTGAGGAGGACTACACATGAGAAGCATCAACCTGAGAGGTATGGATTTTATATGTTGGATTCGAACTGTTCCTATGCTTTGATTACTAGCGCTGATGAGCCTAGGACTGTGAAAGAGGCTATTAGTATGTGTGATTCAAATTCTTGGTTGGAAGCCATGAATGAATAAATGGCATCATTGAAGAAGAGTGAAACCTGAGATTCGGTACCTTTGCTTGAAGGGCGAAATCCTGTTGGCTGTAAATGGGTATTTAAGAAGAAGAATGGTCTGGATGGTAGTGTTGAAAAGCATAAAGCTTGGTTGGTCATGAAATTTTATTCCTAGGTGGAGGGAATTGATTATGGAGATTTTTTTTCTCATGTAGCTAAGTTGACATCTATTAGATTTCTTCTGTCGCTTGCAGCAATGTATGACTTAGAGATCAAGCAAATGGATGTGAAGACATCATTTCTTCATGGAGAGTTGGAATAAGAAATTTATATGTCCTAGCTTGAGCACTTTGTTGAAAAAGGTAAAAAAATATTGGTTTGCAAGTTAAAGAAATCTTTGTATGGTTTAAAGCAATCACCTAGAATGTGGTACCAAAATTTTGACACTTTTTTGTTGTCATTGGGATTCGTGAGATCAAAATCAGATTATTGTGTTTATTATAAAACTAAAACTGATTGAGTTCTCATTATTGCTCTATATGTTGATGGCATGTTGTTCATAGGAAATAATAGACTATGATTTCTGATCTAAAATATCAGTTGTCTACAAAGTTTGAAATGAAAGATTTAGGTGCAGAAAGGTATATTCTGGGAATGGAAAAAAAAAAGGGATAGAGGAAGTAGAAAGATTTGGCTCAACCAGAGTAAGTATATTAATACTATCCTAGAGAGATTTGGTATGACTAATTGCAAGCAACTAGTTACTTCGATCTTGCAAGGGACAAAGCTATCTATTGAAGATTGTCCAAAATATCCTACTGAGATGGAGGACATGACCAAGGTGCCTTATGCAAGTGTAGTTGGAAGTTTAATGTATGCAATGGTCTGCACAAGGCCAGAAATGTCCCAAGCAGTGGGAGTACTTAGTCGGTATATGACTAATCCAGGAAGACCGCATTGGGATGTTGTGAAGAGAGTTTTTAGATATTTGAAAGGTACCTCAGAGTATGCTTTGTGTTATCATGGAAACTCGGTTGGATCACAAAAATCTCTTAGCATTCGTGGCTATGTGGATTTTGATTGGGTAGGGGACATTAACAACAAAAGATCCACCAGTGGATACATTTTCATGTTATTTGGTGGTGCAGTGAGTTGGATGAGAAAGAGGTAGGTTTTAGTCATTTTATCTACTACTGAGGAAAAGTATATGGTAGCAACACATGCCTACAAAGAAGTCATTTGTGTTCAGATATCAAATTTAATGCAAGGAAAATTATGATTTGCTGTGACAGTTAGAGTGCTATTTGTTTGGCAAAAAATCCCACTTTCCATGTCAAGATGAAGCATATTGATGTTCAGTATCATTTCATTCGTGATATGATGGAGGATGAAAAGGTTAATTTGGAAAAAGGGGATACTTTGGAGAATGTCACTGATGCATTGACAAAGCCTGTAAGCACAAACAAGTATAGGTGGTGTGCCAATTCCATGGGCCTTCGGGCTTATGACCTGCAATAAATTTGAGTGTAGAGGAATCCAATAAGTCTTCATCAAGTGGGAGCTTGTTGGAAAAATATGCCTCAACTTGCTAGCTTGAACCTCTGATAAAGACTCCTTCATTTTCAGACTATCGTCGAAATACAAAACCTTGAAACCTAAGTCACGGGTTTTGGAAATTTCTTAACCTCCAATGGAGGTTGTGATGTTCAGGTTTCTCCTGACTTGGCGACATCATTATGGGCATTTTGCGGGTTTTAGAAATTTCCTAACCTCCGATGAAGGTTCTGAAGTTCAGTTTTCTCCCGACTTGGCAACCTCGTTATCAACATGTCGTGGGTTTTGAGAACTTCATAACCTCCGATATTGAGGTTGTGAAGTTTGGTTTTTCAGCAACATAGTGACTTAACCAATGGATGGTGGAATTAGTCTATGTGGATGGTGACATAAGCTGTACGAAAGTGATACTGATGCCATGTGGATGGTGGGGACCACATGGTGATGGTCGATTTGGTGAACCTAAATGATATGATAGTCAAAATAAGTGGATGAGTGATGTGTTGACACATGGAACGAATTCATTCATTGATTCTACATCATTGTTGTGAATCAAAATTCATTGGAACAAAAGTTGTATTTCCTAATAGCGATATATTTGCATTTAATGCATGATTTGACTTGGGGGTTGACAAAGAGAAAATATGGTAATATTCTCTGAAACTAAATTAGTTGTTGGATGGCGGTGTGTGTGGCCCGAGACGAAGGAAGCTTTTCGATGAAGATAGTGAAATTAATGAAAACCTAATGATGGTTGAGCGACTTTACATTGTATTCTTCTACAAGCATTATAACTGTGTATGAGTGTGTCAAATTATAATCAGCGTGTTGGTATGTGGCGACTGATCATTGTATACTGTACACTCTTCATGTATCCTCATCGGGGTTTGGGACCGGGCTGGGCCTCGGGCGGGCCCCCGAGTAAAATTTTCCTCCTGCTTTTTCGTGAAATTACTGAAAAAGGGAAAAATCACTAAAAGGGAAAAAACCTTGATTTTGTATAACCCTAATTTATAAAGGGTTTGGGATAGAGTTACAGTATGATAAGGAAATGTGATTATTCGCGATATTGTAATAGGGTTTTACACTGGTTAATGAAAACATTGGATGGCTGCGGTTTGGTGGATGTAGCCCACATTGGGTGAACCACGTTAAATTCTCTGTGTGTTTTATTTCTGGTTTATTTGATAAAATCTGCATTTAGCTTTTAGATATCTGCCTTTGAAAACCTAACAAGTGGTATCAGAGCGGGTTGTTTTTGATTATCGTCTACAGGAAAGTCTCACGGTTGAGTGGGAGTCTCATGGTTAAGTGGGAGCAATGGCAGACGAGGGTAAGATGAAGGTTGATAAGTTCAATAGGCAGAACTATCAGTTATGGAAGATGCAGATGGAGGACTATCTCTATCAGAAGGATTTATGGCGGCCATTGGAAGGGAAAACCAAGAAACCAACAGCAATGTCAGATGAGAACTGGGATATTTTGGACAGAAAGGAACTTGGCAGTATTCGCTTATGCTTGGCACAATCGGTGGCATTCAATATTACAACAGCAAAGACAACTCTAGAGTTGATGGAAACCCTAGCGAAGTTATATGAAAAGCCTTTCGCTTCGAATAAGGTATTTCTTATGAAGCGTTTATTTAATATGAAAATGGTAGAAGGTGGGTCAGTTACTGATCATTTAAATGAGTTCAATACAATTACCAGTCAATTAACTTCTGTAAAAGTTAACTTTGATGAAGAAGTTAGGGCTCTTTTGATTCTGTGTTCTTTGCCTAAAAGCTGGAATAGCTTGGTAATGGCTGTTAGCAATTTTGTTTCTGGTTTGAATACATTGAATTTTGATGATGGTGTTGGTGTTATTTTGAGTGAGGAAATTCATAGGAAAATCTCAGGTGGAACATCCACATCAGGCAGTGTTTTGAATGCAGAAAGCAGGGGTAGAACAAAGGAGAGAAGAAACAATTTCGGAAGCCATGGGAAGTCATGAGGAAAATCAAGTTACAGAAGGTCCCAATCTAGAGACAAGAGGGATTGCTGGTACTGTGGTAAGCTAGGTCATTTAAAGAAAGATTGTTGGTCTTGGAAAAATAAAGGAGACGAAAAGGAAGGAAATAAAGAGGCAAATGTGGTAAGTAATAAATATGATGAGGATGCTTTGATTCTTTCTCTTGACAATGCTGATGATTCTTGGGTGTTAGATTCAGGGGCTTCATTTCATGCTATGCCCCATAGAAATTATTTTCTTGATTATGTCCAAGGGGATTTTGGGTTGGTTTATCTGGGAGATAATGAACCCTGCCAGATTGTTGGAAAGGGAAGCATCAAGATTAAGTTGCAGAATGGGAATCATTGGCTACTACATGAGGTAAGGCACGTTCCAAAGCTAAAAAGAAATTTAATTTCAGCAAGGCAACTAGATGATGAAGGTTGTGTTGTTACATTTAGTGATAAAAATTGGAAGGTTACAAAAGGTGCCTTAGTGGTAGCAAAAGGTGTGAAAGTAGGCACCTTATATCTTTGTACAGGTCATACTGTTCCTTCTACTTTAGCTATTGTAGATAAAAATCAATGTTCAAGAATAGTTGCTGCAATTCAGCAGGAAGAAAATCAGATAGATGCTGCAAATTCTGAATTAGCACTATGGCATAACAGACTTGGGCACATGAGTGCAAAAGGTATGAAAGTACTTCTTTCAAAGAATGCTTTACCAGGTTGAAAATGTGTTAATATGGATTTCTGTGAAAGTTGTGTGTATGGCAAACAAAAGAGAGTTAGTTTTCTCAAGGATGGGAAACAAAAGAAAGACGAGAAATTGGAGCTTATGCATACAGATGTATGGGGACCAGCTCAGGTATTTTCTCTCGGTGGCTCTCATTATTATGTCACATTCATTGATGATGCAACTAGGAAGGTATGGATTTATTTCATTAGGCAGAAATCTGATGTATTTGAAACTTTTAAAAAATGGAGAAGTTTGGTTGAGAATGAGACAGGTAAAAAGTTAAAATGTCTCAAATCTGATAATGGTGGTGAGTATTGTAGTAAAGATTTTGAAGATTATTGTTCCTTTAATGGTATTCGTAGGAAGAAAATGGTTCCAAGGACTCCACAGGAAAATGGAGTGGCTGAGCGCATGAATAGAACAATAATGGAGCGTGCACGGACTATGAGATTGCATGCTAGGTTGCCTTTAAACATGTGGGAAGAGGCTGTAAACACTACTGTTTATTTAATTAATAGAGGTCCATCTAATCCTTTGGGTTGTGGTATTCTAGAGGAAGCATGGAAAGGTAAGAAGGTGAGTTATTCTTTTCTGAAAACCTTCGGTTGTGAAGCATTTGCACATGTAGATTCTGAAAATAGAACCAATCTTGATGCAAAATCAAGGAAAAGTATATTTGTTGGATATGGCATTGATGAATTTGGTTATAGGATTTGGGATTTTGAAAATAAGAAAATTGTGAGAAGCAGGGATGTCATATTCAATGAGAAAGTGATGTACAAAGATTAGTTGCAGCAGCATGAGAAGAAAGAAAATGATTATGTAGTGCTGGATGATACTCCAAACAATGAAGTTTCAATGGATCCTCATGCTCCACAACAACATCAACAAGAAATACCACAAACTCCAGTGAATGTTAGACGATCTTCAAGGTTAAGTAGACCTCTAGAAAGATTTTCTCCCTCTTTGTACTCTATTTTATTGACTGATGCTGGTGAACCAGAATGTTATCATGAAGCTATGCAGGTGGATACCAAGGTTCAGTGGGAGCATGGAATGGAAGAAGAAATGGACTCCTTGCTGAAAAATCAAACTTGGGAATTATGCAAGTTGCCTGCAGGTAAAAAGGCTTTAGCAAACAAATGGGTTTATAGGATGAAAGATGAGGATGGAAGTAAGAAAAGATTTAAATCCATATTAGTTGTAAAGGGATTTGCACAGAAACAGGGTATTGATTTTGATGAAATATTTTCTCTAGTTGTTAAAATGACCTCTATTCATACTGTATTAAGTATTGTGGCTATTGAAGATTTGCATTTAGAATAGCTTGATGTTAAAACTGCCTTTCTCCATGGTGATTTGGAAGAGGAAATTTATATGGAACAACCACAAGGATTTGAGGTCAAAGGTAAGGAGAAACTAGTGTGCAGATTGAAGAAAAGCTTATATGGCTTGAAGCAAGCACCTCGACAATGGTATCTTAAATTTGATAGTTTTATGGCTGAGCAAGGCTACAACAGGTGTAATTCAGACCATTGTATTTATTTTAAGATGCTAGGTGAAGATAGCTACATTATTTTATGTTTATATGTTGATGATATGCTTGTAGCGGGGTCTAACATCGATCACATAAAGGAGTTAAAACAACAGTTAGCAAATTCATTTGCTATGAAGGATTTGGGGGCAGCAAAACAAATCCTTGGTATGAAGATTACAAGAGATAGGAAAAATAGGAAATTTTTTTTATCTCAGGCTGATTATGTTAAAAAGGTGTTATAGAGATTTCATATGGAGAATGCAAAAGTTTTCAGCACACCTTTGCCCAGTCATGTCAAATTGACTAAGGATATGTGTCCAAAGACACAAGAGGGGGAAGAAAAAATGTCCAAGGTACCATATGCTTCAGCTGTAGGTAGTTTAATGTATGCCATGGTATGCACGAGACCAGATATTGCACATGCTATAGGAGTTGTTAGTAGGTATATGAGTAATCCAGGAATTGAGCATTGGAATGCAGTGAAATGGATTCTTAGGTATTTGAGAGATACATCGAATAAACATTTATGTTTTGAGGGCTCTAATACCAATTTAAAAGGCTATGTTGACTCAGATTTGGTAGGGGATATCGATACCAGGCGGAGTACCACAAGTTATGTATTTACCGTTGGTGGGAAAACAGTAAGTTGGATTTCTCGGTTGCAAAAAGTAGTTGCTTTATCCACCATAGAGGCAGAGTATGTAGCTGACTTTACTTGGTGTGTGGGTTTTTCTCTCGTAAGGGTTTTCCCATGTAATTCTAGTGTTATCTCTGTGTGTGACAATTTGTCTATTCTTTTGTCTTGTGAATGTGCATCTCAATGAATTTAACTTATTAAATGAATTAATTTTTGCACTTCTTCCTTGAGGATTTTTCATTAGGAAGGTGTTTCCGCACCGTTTCCTTTTCCCTTTCAAGTGGTATCAGAGCTTGGCAGTTGCGTTATCCTTGTGAGTAGGGATGGTTTTTTGTGCTAATCTTGTTCAATGGGAGTATTGCAAAAGAATAATTGATTATCTTGTTTACAGTTTGAGATAAAAATCACATCAGGTAGAGTAGAAATTGAAAAGTTCAATGGCGACAATTTTGAGTCGTGGAAACTCAAAATGGAAGACCTATTGGTGGATAGATACCTATGGATTTTTGTGTCTAAAACTATGCCACAAGGTATGTAGCAATAATATTGGGACCTCACAGATAAAAAAACTAGAGGGTTGATAAGACTTTGTCTAGCCGATTTTGTACTCCTGAACGTCCATGAGGAGAAGACTGCATCTTCGTTATGGAAGAAACTTGGTGAAATTTATCAAGGGAAGTCTCTAGTGAATAAGTTATTCCTGAGGAAGAAGTTATAATCCTTGAAGATGGAAGAAGGTGCATCTATAGCAAACCATCTAAATTCATTTGACATGTTTTTTGCTTAGTTGGCCTCTGAGGTGTAAACATAGAGGAGGATTGTTGTACGCTTCTGTTATGTTCCTTACCTAACACATGGGATCATCTGGTAATGGCTATTGGAAGTACAACAACCACCTTTAAGATGGAAGACAAGGTTGCTTCATTGCTATCAGAAGAAACACAAAGGAGGTCTCTTGAGATGGCTAAGGAGGTCCTTGCTATTCGGGGTAGATCAAAGAAGAGAGGTAAGAAGAAAGAAAAGAAGTCTAAATCCAAATCTATAGGGAGATCAAATACTCCTGGCAAGAAGTCCAAGGTGAAATGTTGGATTTGTGGGAAAACTGGCCATATCCAAAAGCATTGTAAGGAGGAGAAAAATAAGAAGAACAACTCTTGGGACAATGACTCTTCTCAAAGTGATGCATATGCCTTCATTTTCTGCCTTGGCGACTCAAACATTAGATGATGTATGGACGATTGACTCAGGCACATCTTTTCACATGACATCTCATAGAGATTGGTTCACTAAGTATGAAAAGTATGTTGGTGGAAAGGTGTACCTAGCAAGTGACTCAACTTTGAAATTTTTTGGTCGTGGAAGAGTCAAAATCCAATTCCCTGATAGAAGAATCAAATGAATTGATGGAGTACTGCACATACCAGATGTGGATCGTAACCTCCTTTCTGTTATTAAGATGAATGATGTTGGCGTGTAAGTTTCCTTCTCGAGTGGAGACTCTAAAATGACTAGAGGCTCAATAGTATTGGCTAAGTGTACACACAATGGCACTCTGTACAAGCTGGATGCACATCCTGTTCAATGTAACAATGTCTCTGTAAATTCAAGCAAAGTTGCTCGTGTAGAGAAGGAGAATGAGGTTTCTCTAGGTGCAAACTCTATGGAGGTGAAAATCCCAGTAGAGAAAACCATTCTATGGCATCATAGACTTGGCCACATAGGAGAAAAGGGTTTAAAAGACTTGAGAAATAAAAATCTTGTTGAAGGGTTTGTTGATTGTAACCTTGAGTTCATTTTTTGCGAACATTGCATTTATGGAAAGCAACACAGCGTTTCGTTTTATTCAAGTCCTCATAAATCTTTTGGCATACTAGATTATGTTCATTATGATGTATTTGGTCTAGTGAATGTTCCTTCATTATCAAATTCTAGATATTATGTTTATTTTATTGATGACTATTTGAGAACCTAGGAATTTGTGTATTTTCTAAAGAGAAAATCATAAGTGTTAAGTCGGTTTAAAGAGTTTAAAAACTTGGTAGAAAATCAAATTGGAAGAAAAATTAAATGTTTGAGGACGGATAATGGTGGTGAGTTTTGTTCTACAGATTTTGAAAGGTACTACAAAGACCATGGGATTAAAAGGCATAAAACTATGCCTTATAACCCACAACAAAATGGAGTTTATGAAAGGTTAAACACAATGCTAATGGAAAGAGTGATAAGCATGTTGAGCAGTGCTGGTCTGGAGTAGAATTTCTAGGTTAAGCCTGTTCCTACAACATGTTACTTGATAAATCGTTCACCTTGTTCGGCTCTTATTGAAAAAACACCTTTGGAAGTGTGGTCTATTTAAAATCCCTCTCTGAGACGTATTTGTTTCTTTGGATGTGAGGTATATGCATATGTGTCGAATGAGAAGATCAAAGTTGGAGAACAAGGCTGGAAAATGTATCTTCATTGGATATGGTGTTGGTGTGAAAGGATACAAGCTTTGGATTCTTGTAATTGAAAAGGCTGTATATAGCATAAGTGTAATCTTTCGTGAGCTAAAACCTTCTTCAATGGATCTATAGTTAGAGATGAAAGAAGAAAAGGAAGAAAAATTAGTTGAAATTCCTCGAACCCTAGATAAAGAGGAACTACAAAGTGTACCTGAAACTAAGGAGAGTTCCAAAATCTCTGAGAGTTCTGAAGAAGAAGAACAACAACCTCAGCCTTAGCCTATGAGGAGGTCTACACGTGAGAAGCATCAACCTGAGGTATGGATTTTTTATGCTAGATTCAAACTGTGCCTATTCTTTGATTACTAGCACTGATGAGCCTAGGACTGTGAAAGAGGATATTATTATGTTTGATTCAAAATATTGGTTGGAAGCCACGAATGAAGAAATGGAATCATTGAAGAAGAATGAAACCCGGGAGTTGGTAACATTGCCTGAATGGAAAAAGCCTGCTAGCTGTAAATGGGTATTTAAGAAGAAGACTAATCTGGATGGCAGTGTTGAAAAGTATAAAGCTTGGTTGGTCGCAGAAGGATATTCCTAGGTGGAGGGAATCAATTGTGAAGAAATTTTATCTCATGTAGCTAAGCTGACATCTATCAAATTTCTTCTACCGCTTGCAACAACGTATGGCTTAGAGATTGAGTAAATGGATGTGAAGACAATGTTTCTTCATGGAGAGTTGGAAGAAGAAATTTATATGTCCCATCTTGAACACTTCATTGAAAAAGGTAAATAAATCTTGGTTTGCAAGTTAAAGAAATATATGTATGGTTTAAAGCAATTTCCTAGAATGTGGTACCAAAAGTTTGACACTTTTGTGTTGTCATTGGGATTAATGAGATAAAAATCAGATCATTGTTTTTATTATAAAACTAAAAATGGACGAGTTCTTATTATTTCCCTATATGTTGATGACATGTTTTTCATAGGAAATAGTAAGACTAATTTATGATCTAAAATCTCAGTCGTTTACAAAGTTTGAAATGAAAGATTTAGGTGCAACAAGGTATATTCTGGCGATGGAAATAAAAAGGGATAGAGGAAGTAGAAAGCTTTGGATCAACCAGAGTAAGTATATCAATATTTTCTTGGAGATATTTGGTATGAATGATTTCAAGCAACTAGTTACTTCGGTGTTGCAGGGGACAAAGCTATTTGTTGAAAATTGTCCAAATTCTCCTACTGAGATAGATTCCATGACCAGGGTGCCTTATGCAAGTGAAATTGATAGTTTGATGTATGAAATGGTCTATACAAGGAAATTTATTGGCCAAGTAGTGGGAGTACTTAGTCGGTATATGGCTATCCAAGAAGACAACATTGGGATGTTGTGAAGAGAGTTTTCAGATATTTGAAAGGTTCCTCAGAGTATGCTTTGTGATATCATGGAAACTTCATTAGATCACAAAGATCTCTTAGCATTCATGGCTATGTGGATTCTGATTGGGCAGGGGACATTGACAACAAAAGATCCACCAGTGGACACATCTTCATGTCATTTGGTGGTGCAGTGAGTTGGATGAGCAAGCAATATGTTGCAATTGCTTTATCTACTACTGAGGCAAAGTATATGACATAAACACACGCCTACAAAGAATTCGTTTGGCTTAGTCGTTTGTGTTCAGATATCAGGTTTAATGCAAGGTAGATTATGATTTGCGGTGATAGTTAGAGTGCTATTTGTTTGGCAAAAAATCCCAATTTCCATGCCAAGATGAAGCATATTGATGTTTAGTATCATTTCTTTCGTGATATGGTGGAGTATGAAAAGGTTAATCTGGAAAAAGTGGATACTCTAGAGAATGTCACTAATGCATTGACAAAGCCTGTGAGCACATAAAAGTATAGGTGGTGTGCCAGTTCCATGGGCCTTGGGGCCTATGACTTGCAATAACTTTGAGTGTAGAGGAAGACAGTAAGTCTTTGTCAATTGGGAGCTTATTGGAAAAATATGCAACTTGCTGGCTTGAACCTCTCTTAAAGACTTGGTGTATTTTCCCTTTGTTGGCCTTCATTTTTGGACTATCTTCAAGATACAGGACCTTGAAATCTAAGTTGTGGGTTTTGGAAATTTCTTAACCTCCAATGGAGCTTGTGATGTTCGAGTTTCTCCCAACTTGGCGACATTGTTATGGGCATGTCACGGGTTTTAGGAATTCCCTAACCTTCGATGAAGGTTCTGAAGTTCAATTTTCTCCCAACTTAGTGACCTCATTATCGACATATCGTGGGTTTTGAGAACTTCATAACCTCTGATATTGAAGTTGTGAAGTTTGGTTTTTCAGTGACATAGCGACTTAACTGATGGATGATGGGACTAGTTTGTGTCGATGGTGACATCAGTTGCACAAAAGTGATATGGATTCCGTGTGGATGGTGGGGACCACATGGTGATGGTCGATTTGGTGAACCCAAATGGTATGATAGTAAAAAGAGGTGGACGAGTGATGTGTCGACACGTGGCATGAATTCATTCATTGATTCTACATCATTGTTGTGAATCGAAAATCATTAGATTGAAATTTTTATTTCTTGATGCCGATATATTAGCATTTAATGCATGATCTGACTTGGGGGTTGACAAAGAGAAAATATGGTAATATTCTTTGAAACCGAATTAATTTCTGAGCAGCTTGATGTGTGTTGGATAGCGATGTGTGTGGCCCAAGACAAAGGAAGCTTGTCAGGGAAGATAGTGAAAATAATGAAAACCTAATGGTGGTTTAGCAACTTTACATTGTATGCTTTTGCGAGCATTGTAAGTATGTGTGAGTGTGTAGAAATGTAATCGGTGTGTGAGGTCGAACAAGGGATGGTATTGTTGCTATGTGTTGGCATCTAAGAGTGAAGTCTATAATTTTTTATGTAATCTATTTACCATAATACAAAGTGACTTTAATTGGTGTGTGGGTTTTCTACCATAAGGGTTTACCCACGTAAATCTGGTGTTATCTCTATGTGTGACAATTTTTCTATTCTTTTTACCAATGAATGTGCATCTCAATGAATGTAACTTGTTAAATGGAGTTTTTTCTGCACTTCTTCCCTAAAGATTTTGCATTAGGAAGGCGTTTCTGCACCATTGCCTTTTCCCTTTCATGGTTGACTAGATTAGGGAATCCTCTTCAAAAGGGTATAATTTGTTTTTGGGAATGATTAAAAAAGTAGATAATAGTTGACATCAAATGAAAACTATCAAATTCTTGTAAGTTTGACTTTAAAACGTTATTACGAGGAAAATATACATCAAAATTTGAATTTTTTTCCATGCACTTGATATTGAAGTTACCTATTTGGAGAAAAAAAATTAAGGGGAAATGATTTTTTTTCTATTTGTTTCTTGATGTCAAGTGAATGTCACTTTTTCTTGAAATTTTAAGCATTCCAAAATCTGCTCTTAAATTGATAAAAAAATTATCAAAACAATTTTAAAAAATCTAAAAAATTACAGGAATAAACTTTATCAAGAGTTCTACATTTCATTAGTTTACATAATTTTCAAACTCAAAACATAAAGACCATTTTTATGTGGTCGAAGTTCATAATTTCTTTTACTATTGGTTGATTCCTTTATAAAGTGTGACACATGTTTGTACTTTTATGCATGCATTGAGGTCACTGGTTTTTTATTTTATTATTTGAGGTATCACGTGTGTTTTGTTCATCATTCTATTGTAATACCAAAAATGGATAATTATGAGTCTTGGAAAATCTACATCCTAACACATCTTAGATAGCTTAATATTTTTCCTTATCTTTATGGACTCATACCTACACTAGACACATCAAGGAGTAGATCAATATGGGGTACACTATCATTGATCACGTTGTAAGAGTGAATTTTTCTATTGTTGATTATGACATTATGTGTGTTGCATTAGACTTTGATTGTCCATAAATTTTGGACTCAAATTTGGGAGATCCATGGAGACCCTCATATAATTTCCAAAGGGTCTTGCTACAATTTGTATCATTCCCCTTGAGGATGCAAATTATATATCCTTTGTTGATGACACTTTAGAGGAGCTTGAGTACATCTCAGGTCTTGCATGTTCTAATGGTTCAACGACTTGTGTCCTCAATCCCACTCTTCATATATAGACCCTATCTCCACCTTTTTTTGTTCCTAATCAGATTAGTATGACTGCATCTATGGCCCCTATTGATTCAGTACAATGTGACATTTATTCTCTTCCAAAAATTTCTACTTGGGATTCTTATCTAGCAATCATATCATCCTTATTTGTGGAGACCTATTTAGAGTATTATTTTGCTCAGATATTCATCTCCTCTTTTATTGTTGTTCTGTCACCATCATCATTGTCTTCAGAGCTTGTTCTAAATTAGTCTTCATAGGATTTTGGATTGAAATCGTCTCATTTCACCATGTGAACATTTGAAAAGTTTTCAGAGGCACACATCATTTGGATTTGGATTTTTGATTCATCCAAATTATGGAAATGACTTCTCCAATTACTAGTGAGTCTATTTCTTCCCAAGGGGAGAAATGTTGTTTGTAGGCAGTAGATCGTATTCTTCCTTCAGGCTTTCATCATCGACATATAAGATCTAATTCTTTGTGTGGGGATTCATATCCTCATCTGATCTCTCCTATTTAGGGGAAATTTATTGTACTTATGTGAAAAACTAGTCCTTGGGCCCAGTCATATAGAGTCCTCCTTTCTTTCTTTCACTAGTACACATTTATTTTATTTTATCTTTTTGGAGAGGGTTTTTCTTGTGATATTTTCTCCTTTTCTTCGGTTATGAGAGATTTATCTTTTCATACATGGGTACCTCATTAGGCCTTGTATCTGAGACCTATCAATGCATCCATCCTTGCTTTCATAATTAGGTTTTCATCTTATCCCTTAATTGTACTTAAGGGAGGAGTATTAGAGTAAATAGGATAATTAGGTCCTAATTAATTAACTAATCATGAATGAATTAATTAGGCCTCCTTTTACTTTAGTACACTTAAGCTAAAATTAGGAGTTATTTTATATAATTAGGTCATGTTGTCTCATAGAATATGATGTGGAGACTTGTCATGTTATCTAATCTAATCCTCAACTAATGTTTCATCTAGCGTTTCTTTTATACAAATTTATTATTGTCCATTGTAATTATTCAATACAAATTCATATCATGATGCTTTTTGGATTAAATGTCTTCTCATGGTTGCATTATATAATCAATTTTATTTTTCTCTCTATATGATAGATATTTTGGTTGTAGGTGATTTTTAAGAGTTGTGGGGTTCAGTATAAACTCTAATACTTTATGCAAAATGAACAATAAATTGATAAGGGAAAGAATACATATGTTGAATGGTCACCATATGAGTAGACTATAGTTGAACTAAATTTTAAGACATAATATATTGAGTGATTAGAGTAAGAGATGGTTGAGACTCTCCAAGTGGAGTAGATGGAGTAGTGGGGCTAGATTCATCAATCACACCCGGTGCTTGAGAACAAACACCTTAAAATAATCATCATCCTAAGAGAAGCCATGAAAAAGAGAGTTAGAGGCACATTTAGTCAAGTGATCTTTGCAAGGATTCTTCCACCACATCATTAGGTCATTGTGTGGAGAGAGTGGACAATTAGCAGCTAGGTGGTTGATGGTAAATCACCATTTGCATCAAAAGGGGAAACCCTTATAGTCAAGAAGTTGAGTTCAAGGTCTATCCCTCACCATTGAAACCATGTCTCTATGAAGAGCCTTGAAGATATCAATTTCCATTAGAATACAATAAAAAATAGAGTGACCCATGTAAGAAGTGGTAGAGTCAACCTTCAAGAAATGTTCAATAGAGTTTCCTATAGGCTAAGAGTAAGTATCTTTCAAAAATTGGAGAGGAATGTTTTAAAGGAAAATCCACATAGGTTTGACATTGGGAGGTTTAAAAATGAGGTTGAAGGAAGTAGACCAAGGCTTGATTGAGATAGATTGATCTCCCCAAAACCATAACCTACCATCAAGCACCAAATCCCTACCCTTTAAACAGTCAAAAGATAGAATGAAGAAATCATTTGCACAAGGGAAGAGATTCATTTTTCCCTTGATAATAGGCCTCTAAGAATCCAAGACCCATTTTTTTAGATCAAGAAGGGAATGCCAATTTTTTTGAATTTGTAAATCAAAACCCTATACAAATAAAATTCTTCTTTTTCAAGTGTATCGTGACCACATACCACAATAGGAGAGGAATGTGGACAAGGAAAGGGGTGCAATTTAGCTCACTAAGAACAAGGAGGAGTCTAAGAAAAAAAAATGTTAGCATGAGATTATTTGAATTCATACCCCAAACCTGTTGGGAAATTTATGTCTCAAAATTCTGGTTTTCCCTTGAAGACTTGGTCGATTTCTCCATGTAACTAGCATTTACCACCATACCGCTGCAATATTTCCTTGGTGGTGTGGTTGTGAGGTTTATCGCTTTACCGTGGGCCACCTTGCTTGGTTTGGTGGTTGGGTAGTGTTACCGCCCTACCACGTCGGGCTTCCTCTAGACTGGCGGTGGCTCAATGAGCGACGCTAGTTGGAAGGCGATTACCGCCTTACTACAGGGTGCTCCTTCTAGTGGCGTGGTAGTGTGGTGAGCTGCAGGTTGGTGAAGCGTTTGGTTACCTCCTTACCACGAGGGTCGCTTGGAGGTGGTGCAGTGGCACGGTTGAAGGGTGGCGGGTTGGTGAAGGTTATCACCTTACCGCGGGTGGTGCTTAGGGAAGTTGAGGTGGTTGTAGTGGATGGTCGGCGGTCAACGATAGCAGCTACCACCTTATCGCAGAGGTTTGGCTATTAATGTGCGGTGGCACAGTGAAACCATGGTGGTCTACCTAGGCGGTCACCGCCGTATTGTGGGGTGGCTTAGTGGCCTTCGCGGTAGCATGCATGTGACTGTGGTGGTCTACCCAACGGTTACCGCCATATCACGATGGGAAAATTCAAGCCCACCGGTAGAACGGTTGGAGGCCGAGGGTCGACATGGGATCACTGCAATACCATGATGGGTGTTTGGACTCAGAGCGGTAGCACGGTGGATGGTAGTGGTGAGCTCGAAGCTCAGTCGACTGAGCTTGACCAGGTTTGATCAGAGGTCAAAGTAGCGAACGAATGGGAAATCAACACGTGGCTCAGCATCAAGATGTTGATTGGCTAGAAGCCAAAACAATTTATGATAGTAATTGCAAGCCGAGTTTTCAGTTGAAGACAAGACTCGATTGTGGCAAGGAATTGAATGCTTGGGCGACCCAATGCAAGAAGATCTGTCAATGAATATCCTGATGACAATTGATTGCTTGGATAGGTAGAACATGTAGGCACATGGTAAGAGATTATATGTAATCTCATGTGCAGTCATATATGATGATGAGTGAATAGAGAGAGAGACAGAGAGAGTTTTTGAGCGGTCTTTACCATGAACAATTAGTCTCTCAGATTTGAAAAGATGTGAACCTATGGAGGCCTAGTGGCTGGGTTGGCTGAGAGAGTCAACTGTCTTGGTGAGATGAATCTTCACTGTGTGTTATGATGGTGCTGAAATAGTGTGAAGATTATGATTATTGTGTTGCCTGCATTCTCCAGATGGACAAGATGTAATCTCCTGAAGTGCATAGCTTTGTGTTTGTATTATAACCAATTTTTGTTACTGAATAATACAAGTGAGTTGAGTGTTTTGGAGGGTGGGGTTTTTTTACTTGAAAAGGTTTTCCCCACGTAAATCTGTGTGTCAACATGTTTGTCTTTCATGTTGTTTGATTTTGCTTCTTGAATCTATGCTTGTGTTGAATCTATTATTAGTTTAGCATTTACTTTTCTCAGAGGATCAATGGGGGATTTACTGTGCCTATTTCCACTTTATGGCATAGTTGTTTATGTCTTGGAAGTGATAAAAATGAAAATCACTAAGGCATTTATGTCTTAGATGTCCGTTCTATGATGATAGACCCGTATCTTATCCCCAACAAGTGGTATCAGAGCTGGTTAAGGGAGGTCAAGGCTTGATGATACCAACATGTGGTGTCAAAGCCTTCTCTTGGTTACTGAATTTTGGGCATTTCTCTTGTGAAGATTTCTTAGCCTGGCAAGCTTGAGGAAATTTGGAGGAATTGGTTGGTGTTTTGATCCTTCGATGAGTGGAAGTTCTTGTTTCGTTGTTTCAACACACAGGTTTGAAAGACGCTAGAGATGACTGGAGTTGATCATATTGTTGTAATATGGTTTGAGGCTCCTGGCTCACAACAAATGTTCTTGATGCAAAGGGCGTGATATGTGCTTATGGTTTTGTTGCAGCAAAGCATGGTTCATATTGTGTGTCTATGTGAGAGGGTCCTTGGTGGTATGGAGTCTCTTGTGATGCTGTTCAACCATGGAGTATTATGCTTGTGCTGGGTGTTCTAACTTAGCACTGAAGGAGATTTCTCTATTGCTCTATTTACATGGAGGCTATGAAGGTGATCTTGGTGGTTTGCAACTTTTGTATAGCCTGGCTCTCTCGTATGCTTGTGCATGAATGAGGTTTTGGAGCTGGTCTAAAATGGACCTGTTGTTCCTGCTTACCTATTTCTTGCACTCACATGGTTCAGATTCATGTCTTTGGATCTGGAGATTTTCCTAAAAAGTCTATGATGCATTTTCATTTTTTCTTTTCATTGTTCTGGTTAACCATGTTGGTTATGTGTAGACTCTTGGGTCATCCAGATGAGTCATGAATATGGAGATGCGTGGGTGTTTTATAAACACTATGGTTTTGCAGGTTTTACACGGTCAAGAAAAACTTGTGGTGTGTGGAGCTGTTGTTCAACTATTTTCTAGACCCTGGCTTCTGGGGTGTGACTAGATGAGATAGTTGCAGTTCGTCATGGTTTGAGGAGGTGTGATGTCTTCTCTGCATGAGAGTGTTGGTATGTGTTTTTCATTCAACATTCTTGTGGTGTTGCCTACTGGTTTCCTAGACTATGGTGCTTGAGTTGTGGATGTGATTGGAAAATCGGATATGTTGCTGATCTGGTGTTTGAGTCAAGTTGTCTACATGGGTTGTTCTCTTTGATTATCTCAGTTTTGTAGTTTCTAGTGTGATGATAGATTTGTAGGGGTTTCATTGGTTGCATCCATGAGTTGTGCAATGTTGTGGGTTGTCCTTACCTACATGTTTGTTGTGAGACAACTCAAAAGTGGACTATCAATATCCACGAGGTTGTAACAGTGTGGTACAGATCTGTTAGCTGACCTTGTCTGTGGTCACTTTTGCATTGATGTGGCTGTTTTGAGATGAGAGGAGGAATGGCGTTTGAGTACCTGAATAGTCAGTTATGGACCAGTAGCATGTGAATCATGATGTCATAGAGAGCTTGTTACACTGGCTTGTGTAAGCTTTTGACAGTGATGGTGTGGTTTGTGTGATCTGGTAATCTTAGTGTTGTTTGGCATTGTTGTCCGATGGACATGTTTTCGGTTGTACCTGGAGGTTATTTGGATCAACAGGTGGTCTCTCATGGTGCTTGGAAAGCTCAGTGTCACGGTTCAGTGGGAGCTTTAGCAGTGACTGTGGATTCATCATTTGGTGATGAATGATCTTCTTTGGTGTTGCAGATGCTTCTAGAGGGACTCTTAGATCCTGTTGCTGCAGAAGAGTTCTTTTGCATTTGCATGGTCACTATTTGAAGGTGTGCAACATCTTGGAGCCATAGAGGACATTGGTAGTCTTTGGATGAGATGCTGGTGGTGCTTGACAGGTGATGTTGGTTTAGAGTTTGTTTGATTGATGTCATGTGTACTCTTGCTTGTACATTAGAGTTTTGGCATATTGCTTTTCTCTTGAGACCATGGGTAGTTCACTTGAAGCATGGTATCTCCTAAGGGGGATGTGTAAGATCATGGTGTCATGATAAGCTCCTAGTTCAGCTGGTTTGGAGCTTTGAAAGTGGTTTGGGGTTTCTTTATGTTTTGAGTACTTTGGTCATATGTTGGAGGACTCCATGTTAAGTGCAGTAATGCAGTTTGGAGTTAGCATGAGATGATAGTTTGTTGGTGCTCATCGATGCATGGAGAATAAGGCGAGGCTGAAATTCTTTTAAGAATGTTGTTGGTTACAATTAAAAGTCCGAGTAGCCTACACCTTGGTTGAACGTGAGTTCAACATAGACCAGTAAGGAGATTGCTCTTGGGTAAGTCATGGTGGCTTGTATATCTTGGAGGAGCATCTTTTTCTTCCTAGTCTACTCGACAGTAAAGGTTTATTTGAAAGGTATTTGCCCATTATAGATTTCAGATATGTGATATGCTTTATCTTTCATGGATATGAATTTTCAGTTGTTGTTTTAAAATTCTAGAGGATTCATAATGGAAGGTGGACAACATAGTGTATCTCCTTGTGCTTTTGAGGATTGATAGGAGATGTTTATACGGGTTAGTTTGATCTTCTTTTGAGATTCTTACATTCATCTTATTTGTTGGATGTTGTTAAGGCTTTTCCCTTGGGATGTGAAGAAGATCATTCTTGACACAGCTAGCATTTAGAAGTGTATGTAGGAGGATGCTACATGTTATGATTTGTTGTTTCTGTCTATTTTGGCCTTTTCTTCCTGAATGTTTGTATGAATTTAGATGTATGTGGAGTCACGGTGTTTCCTTCTTCAGTTAGATATGGAACCTTGGAAAAATGTGGAAGATAGTTGAGAGAAATGTTTCTTGTAGCAGGTGGTTGCAGGTTGTGCATATCAGTGTGGGTGTTCCTCATAACTACATGGTTATATTTTTTCTATGTGCAGAGGTTGGTGGACTTGGTATGCCTGGATCACTTGTGATGGTGCTTTGTTTGCATTCATCGGGTTAGTACCCTTGCAGTGGGAGTCCTTGGATGTGTTTGGTCTTTTGATTGGTTGACACATGGTGTCTTTTTCTGTTGTTGATGGGTGGTTATGTGATGGCATTGGTTTACTAATGTTCATACCCTTGAGGTATGGGTGGTTGGATGGTTTTGCTCAAGCTGTGGGTGCTGGTTTTTCAGTCACGTGGGTTTGATCAGTTGGATGGAGGCAGTCATTTCTTCTAGTTGTAGTTCTAGCTGATTGGTTTTTTTTGTTTTGGAGATTGGTTTTTTTTTCTATGTTCGTGTTGTGCTTTATTGCTGTTGTTGTGGTGCCTTTGCCGCCTGAAGGATCAGATGTTTGTGTTCATGAAACTGGTGCATTTTCCTCCTTGACATTTTCTTGTGTTTGGAGTTGTTGCCTGAGATGGTGGACATTTTTCAAATGTCATTGCAAGTGTCCTGGTTGGAGCGTGAAAGCTTGGTTTGGTCCCTGTTCGTGTTTTGGAGGAAGCCAGTATGTCTTCATCAAGTGGGATATTGTTGGAAAATTTATGCCTCAACATTCTAGTTTTCCCTTGAAGACTTGGTTGATTTCTCCATGTAACTGGCCTTTACCGCCATACCACTGCAAGCTTTCCTTGGTGGCGTGGTTGTGTAGTTTACTACTTTACCGCATGCCACCTTGCTTGGTTTGGCGGTTGTGTGGTGTTACTACCCTACCTCGGTGGTCTTCCTCTGGACTGGCGGTGGCACGGTGAGTGACGTCAGTTAGAAGGCAGTTATTGCCTTACCGCAAGGTGCTCCTTCTGGTGGCACAGTAGTGCGGTGAGTGGCAGGTTGGTAGAGTGTTTGGTTACCTCCCTACCATGGGGGTCACTTGGAGGTGTTGCAGTGGCACGGTTGAAGGGCGGAAGAATGGTGATGGTTATCGCCTTACCGTGGGTGGTGCTTGGGGAAACCGTAATGGCTACGGTGGATGGCTGGCGGTCAACAATAGCGGCTACCGCCTTACCACGAAGGTATGGGAGTCAGTGCGCGGTGGCACGATGAAACCATGGAGGTCTTCCTAGGCGGTCACCGCCCTACCGTGGGGTGGCCTGGCAACCTCCACGGTAGTGCGGGTGTGACCGTGGTGGTCTAATCGACGGTTACCTCCATACTGTGATGGGTAAAGTCAAGCCTAGCGGTAGCATGGTTGGAGGTCGAGGGTTGACATGGGCTCACTGCCATACCACGGTGGGTGTTTGGACTCTGAGCGATAGCGCGGTGGATGGCAGTGGTGAGCTTGGATCTCGACCAACTGAGCTTGACCAGGTTTGACCAGAGGTCAAAGTAGCAAACGAATGGGAAAGTGACACATGGGTCAACATCAGGATGTTGATTGGCTAGAAGCCAAAACAGTTTATGATAGTTATTGCAGGCCAAGTTTTCAGTTGAAGATAGGACTCGATTGTGGCAAGGAATTGAATGCCTGGGTGGTCTGATGCAAGAAGATATGCCAGTGAATATCCTGATGACAGTTGATTGCTTGGATAGGCAGAACAGGTAGGCATACGGTAAGAGATTATATGTAATCTCGTGTGCAGTCAGATATGATGATGAGTGAATAGAGAGAGAGACAGAGAGAGTGTTCGAGCGGTCTTTACCGTGAACGCTTAGTCTCTCAAATCTGAAAAGATGTGAACGTGTGGAGGCCTAGTGGCTGGGTTGGCCGTATGGATGGTTGAGAGAGTCGACTGTCTTAGTGAGATGAATCTTCACTGTGTGCTGTGATGGTGCTGAAATAGTGTGAAGATTTTGATTATTGTGTTGCCTGCATTCTCTAGATGGACAAGATGTAATCTCCTGAAGTGCATATCTCTGTGTTTGTATTGTAACCGATTTTTGTTACTGAATAAAACAAGCAAGCTGAGTGTTTTGGAGGGTGGGGTTTTTTTACCTGAAAAAGTTTTCCCCACGTTAATCTGTGTGTCCACATGTTTGTCTTTCATGTTGTTTGATTCTGCTTCTTGAATCTATGCTTGTGTTGAATATGTTATCAGTTTAGCATTTACTCTTCTCAGAGGATCAATGGGGGATTTACTATTCCTGTTTCCGCTTTATGGCATAGTTGTTTGTGTCTTGGAAGTGATAAAAATGAAAATCACTAAGGCATTGTTGTCTTAGACGTCCATTCTATGATGACAGACCTGTCTCGTATCCCCAAAAAAACCAACAAGCTTTACACCAACAATAAAATGGGGAGAAAAATTGTTGTCATTAGAGTGAAAACCTATGGAGCCTTGGCTTCATTATCAACCTAAAAAATAAACGAGTCCCAATATTGTCCCCAAAAGAGGGAAATGACACTAAACCTACATTTAGCATAGAGTTACTATGTAGGTGGAAGGAATATTATTACTAGTAGGTGAGATGTGGAGAGGAGAAGGCTCCTTCACATTACAAAACCCAAAGCCATTTGAATGCCCTAGAATACCATATCATTAAGATTTCTAATTTATTTTAAAAACTAAAATTATCCTCTTAAATTTGTTAAATAAATATTCAACTAATTTTAAAAAAATAAAAAATGAAAATATGAAATACATTAAGAGTTCTATATTTCATTAGTTTATATCATTTTTAAATTTAAAACATACACACCAATTTCAGGCTATACAAGTTGAAAAACTATATTTGTGTTGGTCATTTCCTTTATAGATGTGTGACACAAAAATGAAATTTCACCTTGCATTCATAGAGGAGGAAGTCAAAATGGTTGTTTTTTAGGTACAATATGACCATGCACTTGACTTAGATGGGTGTTAGTGACTTTTTTTTGGAAAACTATTTTAGTTTTATTGGAAAAGATGTTTTTTGGTTGTGGAAGAGTCCCAAAAATATAGGAAACTTTTGAGCGAGTCAAATTATACTTCCAATACTATGATATGGAAGTGTCTCTCTCCCAACTCCTCTAACTTTTAGCTAATACAATATAGATGACAAGATCATTTCTAGAGTATCTAACAATCAATCTTCTTGATATCATTTTGGTTGAGAAAGGAGGTTTTGTCCTTAGTAGGGAGATTACTAAAATAATTATGAATCTTGAACATGAATTGGTTCATTCACTCATCTCTTCCAATTATTAGAATGATTCTATAGTTGGACATCAATAAAGCATATGATAGAGTAAATCATAGATTCTTGTTTAAGGTGATCTAATGATTTAGGTTTAGTCTAGAATGAAGCAAATATGATTTTAGTTTCATATCAAGCCTTAAATATTTTTTTCTTCTCAATGGGATTCCTTTAGGGTTTTTTGAGGTTATTAGGGGATGTGGCATAAATACTTCTTGACTTGTTTCCTCTTCATTTTATTTTCTATATCCTTAGACATATCTATTATAATTTATTTTATTATGTTTGTGGAAATGAATCTTGGTCATTGGAGGGATGGGCATCGTCATGCATCATTAATTTGTAAATGATACTATTGTGTTGGGGATTCTACCTTGAAAGAAGCTACTATCATCAAAGACACATTTTACTCTTATTCTACTACCTCAAGGTATTTAATTAATGATCTAAAATCAAAAGAATTTTTCTTCAACACCCCAACCTTACTTTATGACCTAATTACCTCTTTGTTTGATTTTAGAATTAGATCCTTATCCAACAAATCTTTGGGGGTGCATATCTTCTTAGGATTTGGTTGTTCCTCTCTTTAGTAATCACTATTGAATTCTTTTCAATCTAGACTAGCATCTTGGAAAGGAATATGGTATTTGGTAGGAAGATTACTGATGATCAAATCAAATTTTTCTAAAATTCCAATCTACTTCATGTCATCTCTTTACACCCTAACTAGGATTTATGAATCAATAAATATAATAATGAGACCCTTTGTTTGGTAGTGCATATAAGAGAAATGCATCTCATTACTAGCCTAGGATTTATCTTGTTCTTCTAAGAAAGTAGCTAGAGCTAGCATCATTTTGTAAATTCAAAATCAAGCTTTAGGGGCTAACTTGGTTCTAGGGGCATTTTTTAAAATCCCTCTCAAAATGGAGTGTTATTTTGTAAAAGAAATATCTAGATTCTTGAATCTTGACCATTGTCAACCCACCTTAGGGCTCACACATGTGGAAATTTTTGCTTAGTTGTAGATACCTTATCATGGATCACATAACTTGGAAACTTAGAAGTGTCTATATGGACATTTTTGGGATGATTCTTGGAATGATGATAAGCCCCTAAGTCTTAAGAAATTATTTTTAGGATTCCAAGCTCATTGTCTCCACTTCTTGGGGCAAGTCAATCAGAGATTATATTGAGTAAAGATAGGTAAGTGGTTTGTTTCTTTGTCAGAGGAATGATTTATTAGCCTTAGGGATTGCATACCCTCAAGTTAAGGTATTGAAGCAAGATCTAGAATTATATAAATTTATCATTGGGTATGGAAATGATGAGACTAGATGGGATCTCTTTATATTTGAGGTGTAATCACTGAATTGGGTTACTTGGTGCAAGTTCCTAACTCAAATTTAGATGATTGGTCAAGCTAAAAAAATTGGTACAAGGTTAATTTTATGATGATAGGTTCCTTTTCCTAGCTAGCTTTGCATTTTTCTCACTAGGGTTCACTTTAAAAATTGGCTTTGAAGGTCCTTTAAGATTGCCTCTATATTTAAATGTTTTTTTATCTCCTCATTAACTATCATTTTCCATCAAATGTTAGGAATGACTTAATGACTTTGTGCCAATATGAGGTAGATTGGGGCTCTTCCAAAATATATTTATAATTATTTTAAAGAAAAAATAATATCCCATTGTCTTAGGATGGTCTAGCCCTCCCTTCTCACTTAGCACATTTGGAAAGAAATGAATAGAAAGATTTTTGATAAGCTCTCTCATGTTGGAGAATTTCGTCTAGATTTAAATTGAACATCTCTAGGGTTGTCATAAGAATGAGATTTGGATTTATCTCCTACGAAAACCATTTATCTCATGGAGAGAGTTCAATGGGATTTTAGACCTATACCTACTTTTTTGTTAGTTTAATTGTTAAGTGGTCTCCACCTCCTCCAAATTCTTTCAAGTCAATATTGATGGTGTTAGTACAAATTTCTAGTGCATGGTGTGTTATTTGAGACTACAATAGGTCTCTCATTAATGCGACTTCTAGTAAATTGAAGTTCAATGCTTAAAACAAGACTAAGACTATTTTGGGTCTCTATTTATTAGTTTAGAGTAAAAAATTTCCACTAAATATTGAAGGTGATTCGATAGGTATTGTATATTTCTTAGAAATTAGAGATTTTCAAATTAAAAAAATTAAAAAATCTTAGAGGAAGCTTGTCTTAGATAATTTGGACTTCTTCATTTTCACTCATTGCAAAAGAAAAAGATTTTTTTATTAAAATCTATGATGGTCTCTTATTTTTATTTTTCTAATTATTTTTCACTAGTTTGTTTTGGTGGAGGAGTGGGTTAGGATTGTAAAGGTGACTCTTATTGAAGGAAGCACAATGTTTCAAAGATGAAAGGGGAAACATGCAGTGGAGTTGGAATAACTAATTTTTTAATTTATAACTCCTAGTTTAAAAATACTTTAGGAACATGTTTGTGTAAAATCCTATAAAAATATTTTTTTTGGTTGAGTAAGACCTTAATGATAATGATGGTTCAATTTTATAATATTTTGGTTGAGTAAGAGCTTAATTATAATGGTGGCTCAATTTTATAATATTTTGGTCGAGTTCCTACCTTATGCATGGTGACATGGGTGGCGTTGTGGATCAAACGAATGGATTTCATGACTGAATTTTGGCTCACCTACATGGGATAAAAAAGAGGTAGGTTTTGTTTGCAACTAGCTATTGAAGAATTGGCCAAAAAAATGTAAGTGGTGCTTCTGGTGGAGGCGATTCAAGACTTCTCTAAATGTTGTGATGAGGAGGATGTCAACTTGGAAGAAATTGTGGTAACATGGAAGGATGATCTGGTATGCAAAGATGTTGAAAACAATTATAGTGTTGATAATGGGGATCAAGGCCTATGTAATTTTCCCCATCCCAAAGTAGGCTCAGACTTAGACTTATTCAAAATATAGGTTGGTAGATAGTATTAGAACTTTATGATATAATTTTTTTTTAGACACTTCTCAATAGATGTGCTAATATGGCGAGTTGCATGGTGAGTCACACCTCCAAACCTTAGTTATAGATAGATAAGAGACCTATCCACTTTTCAAAAAAATAAATAATGTTCTATGGTATTAGTCACTACATGCTAACAAAGTTAGCCTGCATGACTACTAGCCCCTCTCCCCTAGATGGTATATTGTTGACTATTGTCAATCCACTTTTCGAAATGTATTTTTTATTGTATTTGTCAATTAATTGAAAATCATAATAAAATGGATTTTTTATTATTATTTTTGATTAATTAATAAATACGGTTAAAGGTGCATTCTCGGGGTTGGATAGATGCTTCCATATTATTGTTACCTTGTCAACATTGAGAATATACAAGTAAACTTTATATACCTAGTACTTTGATTTATTTTTTCTCATGGTTCTTGGACCTAAACCAGGTTTTACTCAACATTTTTTTTAAAGAGAAATGTTAATCACAATATTAAAGAAAGAATAGTTCTTAATTACAAGCTAACGAGGAAATTGAAAGCTGAAATAAAATGAAATTGTATAAATTAATTTAATCAAAGAGTACAAAAAACCATTATTATTAGATAGTATTATATATAAACTCTTTGAGCCAATGTCCATTTGATTATTGGGTATGTAGAGATGATGAAATTTTTACTATTCACAAATAGGAAATATTTTTATGAAGCAATAAAACTTCTTTCTATCATATATGGTTGGAAAATTTATCACATTGGTTGAATGCCATCTATTTTCTAGTGAAATTTGTAGCACAAATGAGGCAATCACTAGGTATGGTGATTTGTGATGGTAGATTAGAAATCCTACCAAAGGGTTAAGGGTTGAACTTCGGCAATTTTAAAAAATAAATATAAAGATTTGAACTATGAGTGATAATAACTTAAAATGAAAAGAAAAATTAATATGAAAAAACATTTTCTTAGATGATTAATATTTTTATTTTCACAATAATATAAAAATAGAAAAAATAAAGATAGCTCTCTATTTCAAGGTTTAGGGAACACTAACTTGGTGTATATGCCCTCTTTATAAAAGTCTATGCACAAAGACCCCTTTTCCCTTTTTCTTATATGTTGTTCAACTATACATATATAACTATCATATTAATTATTTATGTACATAACTTTTTCTCAATAAGACCCATATCAATGAATTAGAATAATTATGATGTATTTAAATAATGTAATGCCATTGAATTATAATAGTTATGACATATCCAAGTAGCATATAAAAAATATATTAATAATACTCTTTAAGATATATTTATTCATGAAAATACTTCTCATTCTTTCTAACTTGGATTAAAATTTATAAATTGAGAGAAATTTAATCATGTGGCTGATTGAAATTCTCTATTTTTCTAGTTTGAAATGATACAAATAATTTTATAAATGTTTCTAAGATTAAGTATATCGCATTCTTAAGTCACATGTTGATCTAATAATTTATGTAAAACAATTTACCTTAGTTTTAAAACACAAACAAAAATAAATAATTTTAGATGATATTTTTGACATGTGTATGTGTACCACTTAATTTTTTTTTAATTGATACCCTTTTCCCCGTAAGTTACATGGGAATTTTTTTTTAGACATACACTACCAATTTGGATCATATTCTCATGAAAAAATAAAGTTATCTTAATATAATTTTTTACATGAAGTAGTCCTTTTAGTAAGCTTTCCCAAAAATATATAGTTTAGTATATATATATGACATCAAGCAAATTCACTACCAGCAATTCACCATTGGAAAATTCACTGCCATGACAAATTTACTTCAAGGAAAATTCACCATCAACAATTCACCGTCATAGAAAATTAATCACAAAATTTTAATGCAATGAATTTTCCACGGTGGTGAATATTTCTTGAGGTGAATTTGTCATGGTGGTGAATTGTCCAGCAGAGAATTGTTGGCGGTGAATTTTCCGACAGTGAATTGTTAGCAATGAATTTTCCTAGAGCCTATATATATTCATATTCTAGGTGAATAAAAATCATGAGGACCACACCCTTTCTGTTAAAATATTATATAATAAAATTTAATAGTTACATAGTTTGATTCAAGTTACATAATTTAGAATAATATTTCATACCTATCTTGAAGGGAAAATAGCTACAAGAAGCCCAAAAATGCTAAGAAAGTTATGACATGATGTAAGCTATCTATAAATGGGATTACAAATACAAAATGTCCAAATAAAAAAAAGAGAAGGAACTAGAAATACAATCCTCTTCAATTTACTTCATTGGGCGGGTGCACAAAGATGGGGGGCTAAAAAGGGGTCTTAAGTGGCCACATTTTTCTTTTCTTTTCTTTCTTGAAATTAGGAAAGACTGACCTTAGATGAGAAGTTGAAGATAGTTACATTGAAAATTTTAAGATGAAAAATAAACAAGAGTTGTAGTGCTCAGAATCTACTTTTTAAACTTCTATTTTTTAAAAATTGTAGAGATTAAGAGGTTGAAAAATGGGGGGCACACAAATTGGTCCTGTTTTTTTCAAAAACTTATATTGTCTTAGTGTGTCCCCCCTAAAATGATACATTTTTTGGTATTTTAAAAATCACTTCAGTGAGAAATTAGCTAAGACCATGTAGTTTATCCCTGATTTTTCTACTAATTTTTTAAATATGTGATTTTTTACTAGTTTTCGAAGTGGACACATCCTAAAAAAAAGAAATTTGAGCTTGCTCCCCCCTAAATTTATTGAAAACTAATCAAAAATTGTTTTTTTTTAATATGTTTAGAATGTAGTCTAGTTTATAATTTATTTAAAATTTCAATGAATGGTTAAAGAAAAAGTAAAAAAATATCAAACATTGGTTTTTGACAAAAAACAAATACACCAACAAAATAAATTAAAGATTGAACCTTAACATACTCAAAATGTGAAAAAATTACATGGTTATATATCTAAGAGAGCTTAACATTACCCAAATGTTTTTTTGACTTGATGTTGAAACATAACCCAAGTGTTTTATTGACTTGATGTGAAACACATGCAAACTTAATTGGGAGCACGCTCGAGATTATGTCAAATTTTTCACAATATGCAAAAACACATCTTTGGATGTTGGAAAGTCACTGCAAGCCTTTGGGTTGGACATTTATGTAAATGTAAATTTCAACATATAATAAACACTTAAGTATAAGTTGACATTTACATATGGACATTTAATTTCTTATACTTTGAGTTATATTTCATGTATATAGTTTTAGGATGTTTGAGAGTGGTTTTAGATCTCTAGGAGTTATAATGCAAATTCTATTTTTACGAAGATCTTATAAATTTTTAGACTTAGTCAAATTTTAATACTCAACATATCAACTTTTCATAATCATCAATTTGTATCATCTTTATATATGTCTCTCTTTCTTACTCATTGTTTATCCCTTACACTCTAGACGTCTCTCTCTCACTATCTCTATCCCTTTATCTGAATCTCTCTCCCTTGAGCTCAAGAACTACCTCTCTACCTACCCATCCTTCTCTCTCTATATCTCTCCCTCTCTCCCTCCTCCCCTCTCTCCGTCCCTCTCTCTTTCTCTCTCTGTCCCTATGTCTGGTTCTCTCTTTCTACCTCTCCCTCTCTCTCCTTCCCTCTCTAATTCTCTCTATCTCCCCTCTCCTTCTCTCTACCTAACTCTCCTTCCATCACTACCTACCACTCTCTCTATATTTCTCTCTATCTCACCTCTCTCTCTCTCCCTCCCTGCTTACCTCCCCCCCCTCTCTCCTTCCCTCTCTACTTCTCTTTATATCCCATCTCCCTCTCTCTACCTACCTCTCCCTCCATCACTCCCTAACACTCTCTTTCTTTGTCTATCTCACCTCTCTCACCTTTCTCTCTCTCCCTCTCCATTCCCTATCTCCCTAATCCCTCTCTCTACCTATCTCTTCATCCATCACTCCCTACCACTCTCTCTCTACACCTCTTTATCTCATCTCTCTCTCCCCCTCCTTTTCTCATTCCCTCTCTACCTCTCCTCTCTATATCTTCTCTCTCTACCTTCTTTTCTATCTACTTATCTTTGTCTCCCCTCTCCCTCTCTCTACCTACCTTTCCATCAATCTCTATATCTATCCATCTATCTACCTCTCTTTCTCTCTCTCTCTCTCACCTATGTCTTCCTCCATATCTCTTTCCCTCTCTCTCACCATCTCCTTCTCTCTTACCATTCTCTCTCTACTTCTCTTTATCTTACCTATCCCTCTTTACCTCTCCCTCTCTCACTTCTCTCTCACACCCTCCCTCCTTCCCTCTCTCTATCTCTCTCTACTTCTCTCTATATCACCTATCCCTCTCTATGTCTCCCTTCCTCCCACCCCTCTCTCCCTCTCTCCCTCTCTCTCTCTTTCTTGTTCTATCCTTCCCTCTCTACTTCTCTCTACCTTACCACTCTCTCTCCCTCTCTCCCTCCCTCCCTCCCTACCTCTCTCTAGTTCTTTCTCTCTCTCACCTCTCCCTCCTTCCCTCCCTACCTATTCCTCCCTCTATCCTTCCCTCTCTACTTCCCTTTATCTCCCCTCTCCCTCTCTCTACTGTGAGAGAGGGGTACCACCCACTTCAAGACCCCAGGTCACGAAAGGTCAAGAGCGGAAAGCCTGCCCTAACCCACCTTGGTTTAAAGGGAAGTTAGGATGACGAGGATGAGAATGATGAGGATTATGAATCCTTTGATCACTCTACAATATGAGTGTAGGAAGGGGACCAGGTGAGTTAGTCCTTTAGAATCAAACCCGTGTCTTAGGCAACTCTCTGTCTGAGGAAGAAAGCACAGTTCCAAGATGACAGTGAGACACGCTGGCGTCTCATAGGTGTGTTGGCGTCTATAAGGCCAGAGAACCGAAAAGACAAGATTCTGACTCGGGACGAAAGACTACAAGCCTAGCCAAGGAATGTTTGAAATGATAGAATGAGATTAAGATAAATGAAATACAAGAATGAATGCGATAAAGGGAATGTATTACCTCCAAGGTGATGAAGACAATCTTGTAGAATGCTCTCCTCGCTAGCTTTCTCTAAGCTCTCTTTTCCTACACACACGAAAGGGATAAGTTGTTGGGGGTTGTATAGGGGCCAGCCTCAGTCAGACCCCTATCTTGGTGTTTCCACCTCCACGGACAACCAAGTTTGGAATAGCATAGAGAAAAGATAAAGGAAAAAACTACAAGCTACGTACACAAGAAACACTACAAAATAGTAACTGTTAACTCAATCAAAAGCAAAGGGAGAGAAGGGAAGAGATTTACCGCCTCCGTCCAAAGTGCTCAAGGCTTGTGGAGGAGTGAACGAGAGGGACTCAAGCCTCTGTTGCCACAGTGTATGTCCTCTACTTGCCCTATGGGAGTGACGAAGTGCTGAGTTGTTACAATGGAGTGAAGGATGTTGCTACAAGCTTGGAAGTGAATGCTCAAAGAGTGCCCACACCTGCAAAAACTTCTTTTGAACCCCCAAACGGATGGGAGAGTGAATATTATGAAGGGAAGGGTGAAAAAAGGCCATACTCGATTCAGCCAGCCAAAGAGGGGCATTACTCTTCAACTTCCAATAAAAAATGTAACACCTCAACAGTCTTAACCGTAGGAATTTTCCAGGGACGCAAGCACACCGCACAGATGTCTATGCGCTGCGCGGGTGTCCCCTACAAAAATGCCCCCCACCAACATGAAAAATAGGCACCAAGTGGATGCAAACAACGAGATTAAGTGGAATTAAACCTCCACCTTTGATTTTATAAAGTGTTAAGGGTCAAAATGAGATTTGCATTAGGGGTGCAAATTCATGTTGATACATTTTTCCCCCACTTTAGCGAGCATGAATACTGATGAGTGCTTTGATAAAGTAGAGTAGTAGAGGAAGTAGCAGAGTAAGAAGTGTGTACCTGAAATGATGAGCACGTAGAGCACGATCTAGCGAACTCAAAAGTGCAGGAAAGGACTTCATAGTTCCATGGAACTATAAAGTTGAAGTCTGAAGATACCTTACAGGCTCACGATCCTGCAAGGGTGATATCCTTCAAGAACTATCACATGAAGGAGACCAGGAAAGCGCCTTATAGACTTGTAGACCTGCAAGGAAGGTATCCCCCAAGAACTCTCACATGAGGGAGACCAAGTGAATCACCTTACAGACCCGCAGATCTACAAGGAAGGTATCCTCCAAGAACTCTCACATGAAGGAAACCAAGAAAGTGCCTTGTAGACCCATAGATCTACAAGGAAGGTATCCCCCAAGAACTCTCACATGAGGGAGACCAAGTAAAGGGGAATCTGCAAAGTTAGAAGTGGCAACATGTTTATCTGTAGATAGAACACATCAGCAAGTGGCCGTGTAAGTCAGTGAACAAATAGTCACGTAGACCATCGCTAAGTTTTAAGGCTTTCAAAGGGGTCCCTCGAGAACCCTTCAAAAGGAAGGAGGGTCCACTCAAGGGATGCACTGTTTGAAATGTAAGGTCTAGTCAGGCTTCCCTTAGGCTAGATGCAAGGATGCAGAGACGGTCTAGTCGGGCTGCCCCCGGACTAGATGTCAAGATGTGAAATAGGTCTAGTCGGGCTTCCCCCAAGCTAGACGCCATAGAAAATGTTTGAAATTATGCGGAAGGGTCCCTTGGGAACCCAACATGAAGGAGAGGGGTCCACTCAAGGGACACACTGTTCTAAAGTTAACATCTTCCTTCTCGAATCGATTCATCATTAAGGAAACCTTTTAAAAGATGTTCACTTCATCGAGGAATTCGAAAGGAAGGAGATGTGCTCATGTGAGGGGAAGACTAAGACCATTCTCGCTTCGAAGGAAGATTTCAAAGTCCTTTCTTTATGAACCCTTGATGGAGGAAACACGTTCCATTGGGGTTCTAAGTTGAGAATGTAATTCTAACAAGGAAGTATATGGAGGGTCTTTGAGAAAAGATTCGTTCGACCATGAATGTGTTTTCTAAAGACCAAATGATGCAGAAGATGCGTTGTCACACATGAAGGGGACAACTCAAGCAAAGAAGAGAGAAAGATAAAGTGAAAAGTTGAGAAAATATATCACACATGGAGGGCACAGGGGGATCTGGTTATGCGGGGTGAAATCTACCTTTTCTTTTTATATATTAGGTAACCGTGGTAAGAGGTGAACGATCATCAATACCCAACTAGACCAGGAAGAACGCATGACAAACAAAGTAAAATAAAAATTAGGTCAACACAGAAGGAGGCCTAAATGCTCCCGATGCTTTGCATCATCCCTAATTTACCAAAAGTCAATCACAAACATTTAAGAAGAATGATGATACATATAGAGGAAGTTTTACAACACACACACACCATATCTGTATCCAAGCACCAATGGGGGTAATGTGGGTCATCCAGGCACATAGAGCACAATCACTAGGAACACATGTCACAACATGCATATATCTAATCTAAAGATTAAAAAGAGGGTCTCCTCCTAACACTGGTCAACCAAGAGGTCATTGACCTCCCACTCTAGATCATTAAAGGAAGGAAGACGAGCGTATAATGGTGTGATGTTAAAGGGAGGAGTTTTTGATCCTCTTGCAACAAGGGCTAAGGCAGAGGGGCTGGTAAGGTCTTCATCACTTAACTCTTGTGGGTCCAGGTTTAGCGACCTAGCGAAGATTGCTGACAGGGTCGGGACTTCATCCAACGAGTTAAACATGCACTTGACAAGAGTGCCATGTTTTGCCTTAGTGGACGGAGGAGTCTGCACTCGAGGTTCACTACTAGGCTAATCGAGGAACTTGAGAGCAGTGACGAACTCGGGGGAGGCTGGAGCTGGTTTTGTGACTAGGATAGAATAAGTCAATTTAGGGCCACCTTTCGGAGAAGGTGGGATCTTCTTACGTCCTCCATTACTGGAGGGGCCACACTCTACTTTCTTCATCGGAGGAGGTGAAATCCCCACAAATGAAGCAAGAATCGAGGGAGAAGAGGAAAGAACCATAGTAGACACAAATGAGGTGCTCATTATGTCCATAGGCTTCAAGAAAGGTAGGAAATCTAGAACGAAAGTCAACAAGGGCGGCTCCACAGAAGGAGTGATGAACACTTGCACCCTTTTAGGTGCAGGTGTACTCATAGCGAGAGTCAAAAGAGGTATGGAACTAGGTTGGATAGGGACAAAAGGAAGGAGAGAGGAAGACACTGCAGAAGGTACAGTCTTCTCCTCTTTCTTTTGTAAGGAGGCTTGGTCAACGAGGAGAGCCTTTCGTCGGCACTTACGCTCGCATGCAAGGTGGTTTCTATGGATCTTTGCATTGGAAGCCAAAACTTGTGAAGGAACAGAAGGGTCCTGCTCAACCATGGGAGTGTCCTCCATGGTTGTCTCCAGTGGAAGGGCAATCTCCTAAACGAAAGCAAGAGGAATGGGTTCAAAAATGTCAGGAGGAGTTCCTCTAGTGCCTCGACAATGGTCCTCTTCCCATTCACTATTTTAGTAACAAGAATAGTAGGGGGCTGCAGAGGTCAAGACAATGAGGACTCTCCATGGGAGACTCTTTGCCTCCCATACCGAATGGGCCTGGGCTCCATGGGTAAGACAGGAAGCTCAAACGCAGGACACTTAGCCTTTCGCCAAGCGGGCACCATGGGATTCTCCCGTAGATGCAAGACAAAAATAGATGGTACCGCGACAAGGCGAGAGGAAGCATCAGGCTGAATTGCGAAAGAGGAAGAAGGAGGATCTTGAGACCGCTTCTCTTCTTCTCTTCTACGTGACTTGGTGGCATCACTATTAGCCTTTAAGCAAGCTCTATGCGAGATAGGATAAGGCGAAGGAGGATATCTCGATTTCGGCCTAGCGCACCCCCTATTATAGTTTTAATAAGTGCATTGTAAGAGATCCTTCCTAGGAGGGAGAGGACCAAGGGAGGCAGGCCAAAAGTAATCTAAGTTGTAGCTACCACGTGCAACTGACGGTCTATACTCGGTGTCATGGACAACATGCACTGAACCTCCATGAACAAACTTTAGACACTTGTGTATGACCAAGGGAACTGCATTCATAGCTATGAGCCAAGGGATACCCAGCTTCACTCTGAAGAGTTCAGACCTTGGGATGATGTCGAACTTAAGGCTTACGGACTTAGGTCCAACAAGGACTGATAAGACAATACTCCCTATAGGAGGTACGAAAATTCTGTCATAGGTGTGGATGGTAATTTTAGGTGCATCATATCCATCCTTGTGCAAGAATTTAATCAACATGATCTCCTTAGTTATAATATTCACTTGTGACATCGGATCAAATAGAACACCTGCTACAATGTTCCCATTTATCCTCATAGGAATGTAAAGAGGAGATGGTTCCCTATTGAATCCCATCAGGTCCTGTGAGGTAAAGGTTATGCTATTACCACTACTCATAGTCTGTGTGGAAGGAATAGGTTGATTAAGGAAAGAGGCCATCGCGCACACCAGATGACACTTTTATAGGGCCTCCCAAGGTTTATGAAAAGTAGTGACCCAATTAAGGTTTCGTTATGTGATGCTTTTGGAACCTTCCAACTATGCCTACTAGGGGTCATAGGTTGGGTTACGAGGCGAGAGCCTCACAACACTCACACCTACAACACTCCTAGGATACAAGGAAAGGAGCTTTCAATATTGCAGAACGGAACCAAAATGGTTCACGTCAGGTTCACCAAAAATGTGAGAGAGGGGGACCACCCATTGCAAGACCCCAGGTCATGAAAGGTAAAGAGCGGAAAAGGATGCCCTAACCCACCTCAATTTAAAGGTGTTATGATGACGAGGATGAGAATGATGAGGATTATGAATCCTTCGATCACTCTGCAAGCTGAGTGTAGGAAGGGGACCAGGTGAGTTGGTCCTTGAGAATCAGATCTGTGTCTCAGAAAGCTCTCTGTTTGAGGATGGAAGCACAGTTCTAGGATGACAGCACGATGCGCTGGTGTCTCACAGGTGCACTAGAATCCATATGGCCAGAGAACCAAAAATATGAGATTCTGACTCGGGAAGGAAGACTACAAGCCTAGCTGAGAAATTTTTGAAATGATAAAATGATATTAAGATAAATGAAATACAAGAACAAACGCAATAAATAGAACGTATTACCTCCAAGGTGATGAAGATGATCTCATAGAATGCTCTCCTCACCAACTTGCTCTGATCTCTCTTTGCTTGCACACACGAAAGGGAGAAGTTGTTTGGGCTGTATAGGGGCCTACCTCAGTCAAACCCCCATCTTGGTGTTTCCACCTCCATGGACAACCAAGTTTTGAATAGCATAGAGAAAAGATAAAGGAAAGAACTACGAGCTATGTATCCAAGAAACACTAGAAAACAGTAAGTGCTAGCTCAATCAAAAGAAAAAGGAGAGAGGGGAGGAGCTTTACCGACTCTGTCCAAAGCACTCAAGACTTGTGGAGGAGTGAACGAGAGGGACTCAAGCCTCTTTTTCCACAGTGTATGTCCTCTACTCACCCTGTGGGAGTGATAGAGTGTTGAGGTGCTGCAATGGAGTGAAGGATGTTGCTACAAGCTTGGAAGTGAATGCTCAAAGAGTGCCCACACCTGCAAAAACTTATGTTGAACCCCCAAACGGATGGGAGAGTGAAAATTATAAAGGGTAGGGTGAAAAATGGCCATACTTGGGTCAGCCAGCCAAAGAGGGGTGTTCCTCTTCGGTTTCCAATCAAAAATTCAACGCCTCTGCAGTCTCAACCATAGGAATATTCCAGGTATGTAAGCGTGTCATGCAGACATCTGCGCACCATGTGGGCATCCCCAAAAGAAATGCCCCCACTGACACACAAAATAGGTGCCAAGTGGATGTAAATAGTGGGCTTAAGTGGAATTAAACCTTTTCCTTTGATTTTCTAAAGTGTTAAGGGTCAAAATGAGATTTTCGTTAACATCTACCTATCTCTCCCTCCATCAATTCCTACCCCTCTCTCTCTCATGATCTTTCTCTCTCACTCTCTCCTTCCATCTCTACTCTTTATCTCTCCTCTCCCTCCCCCTCTCTCTCCCCCCTCTCTCTCTCTCTCCTTCCCTCTCTACTCTTTATCTATCCTCTCCCTCTCTCTCCCCCCTCTTTCTCTTTCACTCTCTCCTTCCCTCTCTACTCTTTATCTATCCTCTCCCCCTCTCTCTCTCAAACACACAACACATACATCTATCTACCTCCCTACCTATCCCTCCCTCCCTCCCCTCTTTACTTCTCTCCCTCCCCTCTCTCTACTCTCCTTCCCTCTCTATTTGGATTTACCTCCCCTCTCCCTCTCTCTTCCTACCTCTCCCTCCATCACTCCCTACCATTCTCTCTCTCCCATTTCTCGCCCCTCACCCCTCTTTCTCTCTCACTCTCTCATTCCCTCTCTACTCTCTCTCACTTCCTCCATCCCTCCCCTCTCTCACTCTCACTCTCTTCTCTCTATCTCACCATTATCTCTCTCACACACCTCTATCTCCCTCCCTCCCCTCTCTACTTATTTTATATGTCCTTCCCTCTCTACTTATCTTTATCTCATCTCTCTCTCTCTCTATTTACCTCACCTATGTATCCCTCCCTACATCTTTCCATCTCTACTCTCTATCTCTCCTCTCCCTCCCTCCCTCTACCTACCTCTTTCACTCTTTCTCCCTCCCCCTCTTCCTCTATCTCACTCTCTCTCTCTATCTCATCATTCTCTCCCTCTCTCCCCCTCTTTCATTTTGTCTATCTTAAACCATTGTCTCTCTCTCTAACTCTTTATCTCACCTATCCCTCTTTACCTCTCCCTCCCTCCCCCCTCTCTCTCTCCCACTTTCCATCCTTTCCTCTCTCTTTCTCTCCCACTTTCCCTCCTTCCCTCTCTATCTCTCTCTATCCTTCTCTCTATCTCACCTATCCCTCTATCTCTCTTTCTCATTCTCTCCTTCCCTCTCTACTTCTCTCTATCTCACAATTGTCTCTCTCTAGATCTCACTCTCCCTCCCTCCATCTCTTCTCCCTTCCCCTCTTCCTCCTTCCATCTCTACTCTCTCTCTCTCACCACTCTCTAGAGAGTAGAGAGGGAAGGAGAGAGAGAAATATGGGAGAGAGAGGGAGGGAAGGAGGATGGTGGGGAGATTGAGAGAGAGGGAGAGAGGGAAGGATGGAGGGAGATGTAGAGAGATAAGTATATAAGGAAGGAGAGATAGAGAGAGGGGGAGGGAGGGAGAATTAGAGAGAGAAAGAGGTAGGGGGAGGGAGAGGTGAGATAGAGAGGGAGGGAGGGAGAGAGATAGAGAGAAGTAGATAGGGAGGGAGGGAGGCAAAGGAGGGATGGAGAGAGAAGTGAGATAGAGAGAATGAGAGAGAGAGAGGAAGGAGGAAGGTGGAGAGATTGAGAGAGAGGAGGGAGGGAGAGAGAGGTAGAGAGGGATAGGTTAGATAGAGAGAATTAGAGGGGAAAGTGGGAGAGAGAGAGAGAGGGGTTAAATAGAGATAAGTAGAGAGAGAATAAGGGATAAAAATGAAAGAGAGAGAGAGAGAGAAATATGATACAAATTGTTGATTATTGAAATTTATCTATTGATTACTAAAATTTGACTAAGTTTGAAAAATTATAAGATCTTCCAAAAACTAAAATTTTCATTATAACTCCTAGAGATCCAAAACCACTCTCAAACATCCTAAAACTATATACATGAAATATAACTTAAATTAAATTATACTTAAATTTTTATTTTATGTATATAGTTTTACTAAAAGAAAAAGACAAGGAAGAGAAAAAAAGAGAAGGAACAATTTTTAATGTAGAACATAACATGAGGGTGTTATAATGTGCTCAAATTTTGTGAAAGTGTTCACATAATGTGGATGCATTATAATATGCTTGTGTATTTGGATGCATTCAAACAACGCGAGTGTATTTTGTTATAACATGCTCACATTTTCTCTATTTTGGGACCAAAAAGTGGAGTGGTCACTTTTTGATCCCCCATATTTGTGCATCCACCCAATGAACTTATAAAAAAAGAAGCCATGGATATGGGTGATTCTAATTCTTAGAGCATGACCATGGATGAGGAGATCGATTTCCTAAAGAAATATCATACATGGGACTTAGTATCATTTATTGATAGTAAAAAATATATTGATTATAGATATAAATTCAAAAGGAAGATTAGATTTTATGGTAGTGTTGAGGAGTATATGGCTAGACTAGTTGTTAAGGCATATTACTAAATTGAGGGAACTAATAAAAGTGATATTTTTCTCTAATTTTAAGATGGAATTAATTTAATTATTATTATCTACTACAATAGCATTTGGTCTTGAGACATAAAATGAATGTAAAATATATTTCCTTCGTGTTATTTGGACAAAGATACCTACATGAAATAGTTAGAGCACCATGTGGAAGAAGGTAAATAAAATTTAGTTTTTAAGTTGAAAAAGTCTTTGTACACTCTCAAATTATCTCCTAGGATGTGATATTGTAATCTTGATTCCTATGTGTTGGGCTTAGATTTTTTGACATTCAAATTAGATCATTGTTCATCTATTTTGGATTGATGGATATTTATTCCTTATTACGATATTATATTTTGATAATAATAAGGATCTAATTTGTGACTTGAAGTCTACAATTTTAGCATAGTTCAAGTTGAAGGACTTGGGGTTTGCCAAATATATTTTGGGTATAAATATCATAAGAGATAGGGTGAATAGAAATATTTCTCTAGGCCAAAAAATCTATATAAACTTAGTGTTAGAAAAATTTAGCATCAAAACTTGTAGACTATTATGTGTTCCTATCTTATTGAGAGCCAAATTAATCATATATTAGTGCTTAAATTTACCTTGTGAGATGATAGACTTGGATCAAGTACCTTATGCTATATTTTTTGGGATATTTATGTATGTAATGGTTTTTAATATACATTTCCCAAGCAATAGGAGTTCTTAGTTGTTTCTTCATTAATCCTAGATGAGTTCAGTAGGATGTAGTTAAGAGGCTCTTAATATATTTGTGGGATACTTATATGTATACTACTTTTTATCATGGTGATTATATTAGAGATGCCAATGCTTATTAAGTATTTATAGATTTGTATATCAATTTGGGTATATCTCAACAACAAGAGATTGATTAGTGGTTGCATTTTCACTTTGTTCAATGGTACTATCAATTGAATGAGAAAGTGGCAAGCTATGACCACTTTACCCATGTAATATAAGTTGGATACAAGATAACTTCTCATGGTTGTAATGAATCCACCTATAAATTAAGTGATTCTTTCTAGATATGGGGCTAATTTAGGGAGCTATTAAATTTTTTTGTGATAGCTAGATTGGCATATATGTAGCAAAGAACCTAACATTTCATGAAAGGACTAAGCACATTTAGCTTTAGTACCATTTTGTTTAGGTGTTTTTGTGGTTTCATGGGCCTCTTCACACATAGAAATTAGTTAGGAAAGGTGTCTCAATCTTGCATCCTAATGTTAAGAATAAAAACATATAATTCTTAGGTTATAGAGATCATATTTTTCCCTAAAAAATATAAGAATGATTTGTAATTGATTCCTTAGTTATAAGGATGTAGATATCTTTAATCTCTATAACTTTAAAAGTATACTCAATTATCTTCTTGAAATAAAATTTATGGTCTCTAATAGTTGGGTGTCTCATAATAGAAATGTAAGAGTATCTATGATACATTAAATAGTTGTAAGAGGGAGTTAGACTTGTTGAAAAATTTATGGAACATGTTATGTTACATCATAAGATATTTTTGAATGAAGACAATGCAGCCAAAATGGAGTTCCCAAGTTGGCAAGTTGATTAATTAGATTATGGTAGAAGGAATATGATATTTGTATCTTGTGAACTCATTTTGATATTTGGGCTTTGGATTTTTAACTAGGGATTTGGGTGCAATATTTTGGATATTTATAGTTCATGGTTTCCTAATTAAAATTTGAATTTTTATTTATTTATTCTCCTATTTATTCGATGCTTGATATGGTGGTTTCATTATTGAGTTTTTTAGGTATTATTATGTTACCAAAACTACTCCATATTACTTGTTTGTGATATTCCTATAAAGGTTTAGATTCTCCAAGTGTATTGCAACCATTGATTAATACATTGAGTTGCTTTGGGATATGAGCCTTTTCTCCTAAAATATTTTCCCCATACAAATAAATATGTTATGGTATTATTTTATTTATGTTTATTTACATTTTTATTGGTAAGAAATATTATGGGGGGTAGCTCCCTTCTATTAATTTTAAGAAAAAGTGCTTACATAAATCAATTAGAGTCCCATCTATATAATCCTTAGTTACATCACATACAATATGCCCTCAAGGAATTCAGTGATTCTTTTAATTTGAGAGGGGAGAGCGAATCCCTATTCTCACTAGAAAAGTAGCTAAATGTTTCCATTTTTTTATGTTTATATCCTTATGATGCTATGATTAGATTACTTTTTTCCTCCTTATTCATTTTGTTTTTATTTCATATTATTTTTTCCTTCCAAAATAAACCCATTTCTAAGGGGTGTGGTTGTTTCCAATGGGGGCTCAAACCCTTTGAGCTCCCTTAGTTGATTAGTTAGAATATTGAGTTACTAATTGATTACTTTTGTACCTCACACAAATAAAACCATTAAAATAAATATAAATCTATAAAAATTAAAAGGTTTTATTGTGTTAAAAATGAATAATCTTACAAATATTCATTCCAACACCTGAGTGTAGTAGATTTACCTATAAATTATAAAATGGAGAGGGAATAGTCTACAAAATTTCCTCTATATGACCATTGAGGGAAAAAATCTTAGGGTTTTAGGCCAAATTCTCATGTTTTGATGATTTGGTAATCACCCTAGGATTTTTGGGCCTTCTAGATGTAAAGGTGGGGTTAGATTTGTTCTAAAATTCTCCAAAAATTACCTAATCATAAAAAATTGCAAATAAATCTAATATGAAATCCCTCGCAGATCTAACCTCAAAAGATTCATTTGGATGAAATAAAGGATAGATCAAATAAAAGAGGAACATTTGAATAACACCAAATGTGTCTACATATAAAACAATGAATACTTAAAAGACAATGTTATGCCCCTACCCGTATAGTGTATGTAATGTTATGAGTAGTTGTCTTGTGGCTACCTTAACTTTAATTAAGTCATATTATCATTATTATATTATTATTTAGTTAATTAGGTTAGCCTAAGGCTTATATAGGGTTATCTATGCTAGGGTGATATCCTAGGTATAAGTATGGTATATAGAGGAGGTATAGGTAGGTTATTATCATCATGTTAAGTATTAAGTTCATATATTAGAATATTGGAGGTATCCCCCTCAAAGTGGCATGTTATTATCATGTAATTTTAGTGTATTTCAAATTATATTCTTCTATTGTGCAAGTTATTTCATTAAAAACAAAACCTCCAAAATATTTGAGAATCTTTCTTATCCATTATAATTCCTTATACAATTCAAGGATGCAAGAGAAGAGGGTATCGGTCTAGTTTCAAGAAATCACAAAATTATAATCTTAGATATTATAAGAATTAACTAACTCTAAGAAAATTGATGTTTTATATGATGAAATAATTAGCTACTCAAGATCCATAATATCAAAGAGATAATTGTAAAAAATCTAGGAATTAAAAATGGAAAAATAATATTATATACAAATTATGCAATATGCATTTACAAGAGAGAATGTTCATGTAAGGGAAAAAGGTGGGTGCATATACATCTCCACCAAACTAAGAAAGTAAAAATTCACTAAGTAGAAATAACAAAACATAGGTTTGAATAGGAAACTATTTTAGTTAAATAGACGTTCACACCAATAGAAGAAGGTTTAGATTCAAGGAGTCCAAAGGAAGAAAACTACACCCTTGAGAATGCCAGTAAGGAAATAGACACCAATTGATAGGTATATTTAATAAATTTTTGTTTTGTGTTTGTTTTATCTTGTATTAATGATGAACCTAGATAAATGAAGGAATCTCTTTTTTTGAAAGAGTATGAGTCTTGGATAGAGGCTATGAAAGATGAAATGATAGCCTTAGATAGTCATGAAACTTGAGATCTAGATGAACTACTTGAGGGACCATTGGTTACAAGTGGGTATTCAAGAACAAAATTTAGAGTAGATGGATATATGGAAAGATACAGGGCAAGATTGGTGGGAAAAGGGTACTTGTAGGTTGAGGGAGTTGATTTCAATGAAATTTTATCTCTTTTTGGAATGCTAACTTATATTATATTCTTAATTTATATTATATTTTCTTATGATTTATAAATAGAGAAAATTGATGTTAAGGTTGCATTTTTTAGGGGAATAGATTGAAGAAGAATTATAAATGAAACAACCTAATGATATTGTGGTAAAAATAAATGATAAATTAGTTTGAAGTTTGAAATATTGATTATATGGTCTAAATAAAATGCCTCATATGTGGTATTATGTGTTTGATGATTTTGTACTAGACTATGAATTTTTTAGAATCTTCATTGAAAAATAGGAACAAAATGATCTTAGGGAGATTAAAGCTTATTTTCTATCTTTGAAATGAATTTTCTTAGGACTACAAAATATATTCTAGATATGGAGATCAACAAAATATGGGTTGGTAGAAATATTTGGCTTAGTTAGAGCAAGTATGTTCACAATATTTTGTAGAGGTTTATGATGTATGGCTATAGAGTATTTAATATTCCTTGATCTCATGGTACTATGTTATCATTGGATTATTATCATAAGTTAGATGATGGTTTGTACAATACTAGATATTGCCCTTGTAGTGTGAGTTCTTAGCAAGTTATTGTAGAGTATTAATAAAGAGCATTGAACTTATGCAAAAAAGGTTCTTAGATATTTATAATCTGAAATTTTACTTATTGTATTTTCTATCATGGGATTTATGATGTGGGAATTTTTCTTGATACATGGAGCTTTGTTGATTTAGATTGAGATAGTAATTTGGGAAATAAGAGGTTAATAATCCATATGTATTCACTTTATTTATAATTTTTAGATGGGTGAGTAAGTACCAAGTTAAGTGCAAGATAATGGGTCCACTTTATGACCAAAAGTGAATATTTTTTCTCAAAATAAAAGTTTTTCATAGTTGGGGTAAAACTTTGAAGCTTTAACACATATAATATTAACATCATGTAAAAATATAAAATATTAATTTTTTTTAGCTTAAAAAATAACATATAAATAGAAAAATATGTTTTTGATTAGATAAGTAGGAAAAGGGCCTCGATCCCATGGTTACAACAAAAAAAAGGGAACTAAAACAAGGTGGGAAACAACACCACCAACCAACATAAAAAATAGCAACCAAGGTGGCATGCAGGCCATAATTCAACACCATAACCATAGACCAACCAATATTAATAAAAAATAAGAAGTTTCTACTAGAATTCTTAAAACTACGCAGGCCATTGATCAAATCCACCATATACCAAGAAGTCATAAACTATAACAAGGCTATTATGAAATAGCAGTTCAAAATTTAGAAGCAAAAAGATAAAAAGAGGATAGTAGTCATTAAACAACAACATAATAAAATCTATTACTTATCTTTTTTTAATAGGCCCCTATACTCATCAATGAGGGAGATGTACTCCCTACAGTCAAGTCCCTTTGAATCGTCCAACACCTTTAAATCGTTAGACTTCCCCAATTTTTTCAACTTCCTAGTAATTTTTGTTTGTCCAAATACAACACCCATCATTGCTCTTCGCATCAACCTATTAGTCACCTTCATCGGCATAACCAAGGCTTTCTCCATATCGTCTAGCTAAACCTGCAAATAAGTTAGTCCGCTCTTCATAAAATCTATGCTAGAGTCATCAATATTAATCTCACTGCCTGTATTCCCTACATCCTGAATAGTCAAATTATCATTCTTGTGATCCTCTTCAATCTCAGTTTTCTCCTCCTCATCATATTCCTTTCCTTCTTCTGAATCCTCTTCCCCCATATCATAGGAATAATCCTCAAAATCCATGTCTTCAGAGTCTTCTTCCACCTAGGCTTCAAAATCTTCAAATTTCTAGGTCTTCCTCTTCATCCACAATGATTTTTTGTTTTCCTTTCTTGTCCTTAGAAGTAGCTTTAGCTAGGCAGGCTGACCTAAAACCATCACTTCCTCCACTACCTTGCCCCTGCATGTTCCCTTTCAACTCCTCATTTTCCACACCCTCTTCACTAATAGTAATGACTTCATTTTGGGGATTGAGATATTTTTTAATCTTCTTCACCTTGGTAAAGTACAAGAGAAGAGGAGGGTGTTTTCTCTTCTCTAGAGTAGCCTTCATAATATTAGTCTCAGAAACACCTTTACCAATAATTTTCTAAGTCACAGGGGTTGAGGGGTTTGAGACATTGGCAGTAGGGGAAGGGCTCTTAGCTAGAATTAACACCCTCGTAACAACAACTAAGGGAAGCAGACAAGGATTAGGTACCTCAACAAGAATTTCATCCACAGGGGGTTCCTCATTGTCTTCATCAAAATGGTTTGGATTATCATTTCTAGCTACCAGAGGGTTACCGTGAGGGTTAAGCATCAATCCTTGGTGCAGGGGAGGGCTAGTACCCTTCTCTATATTAATTTGCAGAGAAGACAATAAGTAGAAGTGTAAATTAATTATCTCTTTGTGCCTAATATGATTTAGCAAAGGGAAATGGTATGCATGTACATACATGTATCTGCCTTTCAAAGTAAAATACCTCATGACAAATAAAATAACCAGAGCATAGGGAGGCAGGAGCTCTAACCTAGTGAAATGAAGAAAATGGTTGGGGTATCTTTTCACTTCTAGGGTTTTGGACCTAAAAGGAAAGAGGCTATTTTCCACCTTTCACTCAAGAACAACCCTTGAGATTCCAATGCAAAGGAGATTGAAATCTGAAAAAGGGTGTGTTCTAGGGAATGTAAATGAGGGGTTCACCACCAAGTTTAGACTTGGAAAAGAAATGCAATGAATGATGAAATGTAAAAACCCTAGTTTGATGCAATGCTTCAAAGAATGAACTAGAAATGCAAACAAACAACAATAGAAAACTATAAAACTAGAGAAGGCAGAATGGAGGTCTGAAACCCTAAAAAATTCATTGTTGAAGCCAACTAGGACTCATTCGCCAAGCTGGGAAAATCAATCTAGTGTTAGGAAAATTGTGTCGAAAAAGGTTTTAGACAAAAGGGTACTCAGATTTGCAAAAAACCTCTAACAGATAGGTACAGTAGGACTCATTTGCCAATAATGGTGAATCAGTCCACCTTCAAATTTTTAGAAATTCAAAGTTGGATTATGTAGCTCTCAGTCTGCTCTATTGTTCCCAATTTAGATTCTTGTCTGGAACTGCTAAATTCAACCCGTAGGTCTTCTCCAAGCTCTTCCAAAGTTTGTTCACAATCTTGACAACTCTAACTTTCTTTGAAAACTTGATGAAAACTTTTCCAATCTTGCTCCTTGATAAATTTGCAACCTAGACCTACAAATTACATGTAAAGAGAGGGGAAAATGGTTGTGGGGTTAGAGAATGGGGGTTTGCCTTGGTCAAACCCCTTGTTGGTAATTAAACCTTGAAATATAAATCAAATTTAAAGGAGAGTGATGAATGAACAAAAGGTGATGTTGCAACCCACCAAATCCTTGCAATGAAGTGCTGTAAATATGCTTGAAATGGCCACAATGGATGTGGTTCTTGATTCTTGCTTGAAGTAGATAGATCTTGAATGAAAAGATTGCTTGGATCATGAACTCTACACCACAATTTTAAGCACAATGATAAACATGAAGGATGTGATCTTTGACATGATGATTGATGCTTGGTGAATGCTCTTGAATACTTGATAATCTGCCCTTGAAAGCCTTGAATGCTCTTGCTCAAATGAATTCTTGAATGCTTTAGGAGTGCTAGGATTGAAATAAGTGAAAGAAACTTGTATTTATACCCAATTATGCAAGAATTCTTGAAATTACAACACTACAAGCTGACATTGGATCTTGGAGAATAAAATCCCACCAAAGATTTAAATTAATTTTGATTTTTGAGTTAAGGGGGACTCATTCACCACCTTGGGAAAATGGGTCCCACCTAAGGGGACTCATTCGCCTAGAATGGTGAATGAGTCCCACCTTAGGAATTTGAGGTGGGTTTTTGGGGATTTGATGTTTTAAATGCCATTTATCGAGATTATCCTAAAAAATACACCAAAATAAGGCTTGTGGATGCAAAAAGGGGCCAATTAAAGCATAAGAGAGCCCAATTATTAATGACAAGCCTAGAGGAATGTGAAAGTATGTTACAACACTTTACAACAAACCAAATAAGACAAGGCTAAGAGAAATTATGATGGAAATAAAGTTAATTATGCTTAGAAATCCTAGAAAAGTGTGAAAGTGTGTTACAACACTTCACAACACCTTTACAAGGCATCATTAAAGTAAAATAGTTCACAAGGTCCCAAGACCTAATGTGAATGTGTTATCCACATTACAACCATAAATCAAGGAAAAACTGAGTCAAAACCTACAAGAAGGAGCTAAAAAGAGTGAAAAAGGCTAAGGACCCTTTTTTTGACGTTACATTTAGCCCCCATTTTAGTGAGAGGATGAACTTGCTTCAAAATCACACTAGTAGACAAAATGCATCAAAGGAGGGTTCCAATGTACTCATGCTAGTAAGATGACACGACAATGACCAAGAGGGGTGATCAATCCCCTGAGATCAATATCTCATAGAAAACCAACATGAGTAAAAAGTAACTCACATGAAAATGATATAAAGGATAGTAACAAGGCCAATCATAGAATGCCAAAGATGAGAAAGAAATAAAGGAGAAATCCAGAACAATCTTTGACCTTTTTTCCAATATGATGTGGATCAAATCTAGACTGTTTGTCCAAGAAAAATGCATATTCACTATGAGGGAACTAAACTCATGGTTGTTTGTCGGGTGAGAAGTCCTAAAAGGGTGAGAAACATGCACTCATGGCTGGTATGTACTCACACATGTGCGAGTGGATTTGGGGAAGTCATTCCACTGGTTGGGCTTCTCACTCAAACCATACCAAATTTATACGTACTGATAAATTCAATAAGGTGCCTCACAAAAAGAAGTGATTTAGTTTTCGAGCTTCATGAGACAAACAAAACTTCATATGCTTGGAGCTCATGAACAAATAGGATGGATCCATAGGTATGCAAGATGTGTTATGTAAGGTGGTCATAAATCCAACATAGAAAATGTTCAAAGGAGTCTTGCTTAGTTCATGCGAGGTCTTTAACTTAGGGAACATTGTACCTAATGTCTCCAAGAGAGGACCAATCAAAGAATAGAAGATTCACAACTTAGGGGATGTTGTGTGTCACATCAGGCCACTAAGAGGAATATAATATGCTAAGAGAGATCAAACTCATGAAAACATCACACCCAATGTTGTCCATAAAGTGCAAAATGCATCGTATGAAGCAAGAAGGCTGCACTAAGAACCATGAAAAGGAAAAATGCAGAAGAAATAATGCCAATGTATTCAGTATCTTCTTTGCTGGAATGATTTGTAAGGAGAGCTCGGAATTGTCAACATACCCCAAATACACATAGAACTAGAAGAATGACACAAAGAGAGTGAAAACAAAAGAAAAACCTCTTGGGTCAACATGGAAGAGACATAGGGTGTCTCAACGCCTTGCGTCATCCCCAAAATGAAAACACTAGAAAAATAAGGATAAAGATGAAATGGAAAGGAAAAAGAAAAAGAAAGTCGTTTGGGTCAACATGAAGGAGACATGAATGCATCAATGCCTTGTGTCATCCCCAAAAGGAAAACACAAGAAAAAGATGAAAAAGTGAAATTGATTCATGACATAGAGAAGAATGAAGTTACAAATAGAGGAATGCCACAAAGAGAGAGGAAACAAAAAGTTACACAAGATCACATCATGCACATGAAATCACACAAATAAAAAATAAAAAATAAATAATGAAAAAGACTAGTAAGGAAAATTTGATTCAACCTATGAGAAATTCATCTGCCTCCCAATCACGTTCTATGTAGATCGAAGGCAAGCGAATAGCCAAAGGGACAAGAGCAAGTGTCGAACTAGGAGAAGCACCAGGTATAGAAGATTTTTCATTTAAGCTCATGTAAGAGGAAAACAATGTGTTTAGTTTATTATTCACCTCTTCATTAATTTTTGCATCCTCGTCATCATCATCTAAGTTGATCACAGCATGAGGTCGAAGGATAATATCCATAGAAGAGTTCAACTCTTTTTATGGAGGATGCATGGAAATTTCTTGTTGCGACTAGGGAGGAAGAACATCATGTGTTGCTTCAATCAAGTTTGGATCTTGATTTTCTTTTAACTCATCATGGAACTTGCAAGCAAGGGCACGCCATCTACGTCTACGCTCCCTAGCACCTTTGTTTCATTTAGTTTAGTTTTCAAGTTGCATAGGAGTGGTTTGATCAACCATAGGTTTCTTTTCTTCCCTAGGGGGAGGAACAAAAGGAACCACATAGAAATTGTTCAACCTCTTTCTCTTTGAAATTGTAAACTTGTATTATTCTTTGGGTTGTGTGAGGGTTGGTTTAATTATTTCTTGGTCGCTTATAAGAGGTAGGTAAGGTTTCAGGTTTAGGTTGGTCTTGTTTGTTTTGGTCTTTCTTAGGTTCAAGCATGGTTTCATCAAGGATGGTAGGCTCGGAGGTGGATGGGGACATGTTTCAAAGAGATAAATCTATTATCTTCTTTGCCTTGAAATTTTGGTAGGACAAGAAAAATAAGTCTTCTCTTGGCTTGATAGGTTCAATGGGCTCGGGCCAAAGGCATCCAGGGAAAATTTTCCTTTAGATGACAAGGGGTTAAAGTCACGATGGTGAATAGTAAATATCTCATTGTCAAAGAGAAACTTTAAGCATTTGTGCACAACCGAAGGGAAAAATTTCATGGAGCAAAGCCATGGGTGGCCTAGATTCACATGAAATTGGTCCAATTGTGGGATGATGGATAACACGACATCTAATGTTTTTGGTCCTATTTGTAATAGTAGGGTGATCGATCCAATCGTAGGTCACACAAAACCATTATGTGTCTTGATCCATGCTCTTGGTTTGTCATAATCATCTTGATAGAGCTCATGCAAGAGTAGGAATTCCTTGGTAATCACGTTATCTCCATAAGTGGAATCTATTAATATCCCATTAGTGGGCTTATCATAGATACAACTGCCTATGTAAAGAGGACAATTGAGAAAATGTTTAAGTATATCCTTACAGGAGAATGAAATATCAAGAGGACTCTTAGTTCGACCCTTACAAGGGATGATATCTATCACCCCTATCATTTCATCAATAGGATTGACATTAATATAATTATTTGGAATAGAATCAGTGTGCTCATCATCTATATCAACATTCATCACATCATTCTTAGGTGTGTCACTAGCTTTAACAAATGAGATATTATGTTTTAGCATGGGATTGGTAAAAATTTGCAAATTTTGGTTCAGAGGGGCAACAAAATTATTGCCTTGATCATTAGCACCTACAATGGATAGATGACCGGAATCAATGAGGTCTTGCACAAGATTTTTAAGACGATTGCAATGTTCTGTGTCATTTCTAATTTTCCAATGAAAGTGGCAATAAGAATTTACTTTAAAGCTCAGGGGAAAAGGATTATTAGGGTGAAGTTGTCTAACAGGAGGTAAGCTAATCATTTGTTGGTTTAGAAGTTGGGACATGGTATTATGAAGGGTGTCAGGTAGGGGAGTGAATTGTCTCTTTGGATCTCCATAACTAAAGGGCATTGAGGCTTTGACAATCGCAACTTGGATATGGACATTTTGAGTTTGTTGTTGAGGAGGGTTGAAATGAAGGAACCCTTTATTTGGTTTTCTAAAGGGTTGGGAATTGTTTTGGTGCACATTCTTAGATCTTTCAACTTGGCTAGAAGTGGACTTTGTATCATGACTAGAAACCGAATTTTGGTAATTATGGAGAGCATTGCACAAGTACATAAAGCATGGGAATTTTATCATGGTCAACTTGTCTTTGATTTTATTTTGCAAGTTTTCTATAAACATATTTTGAAGGTGCTGGTCGGGGATATCAACATCGACTTGGGAATAACGTGATTGATAGAGGGAGATAAAGTTGGCTATCTTTTCTTCCTCTTTTTGCTTACATATCATCAAGTCGGCCAAGGTTAGCTTAGGGGTCATCTGCACTTGGAAATGGTTTATAAATGCCTCAACAAGTTCATCAAATGAACGAATCGAGCTATTTGGTAAAGAAGAGAACCACTTCAAGGAAGTGTCTTCAAAGGTCCTAGGAAAGAGTTTCGCTAAAAGTTAATCATCAAGGAAAAATTCACTACATAGGGCAGTGTAGGCATTAACATGGTTAGAAGGATCTCTCTTCCCTTCATATTTCTCGAATCTAAGCATATCTAAACTTTGTGGCATTGGTGTGTGTAGTATCTCCAAGGATAATGGACTAATTTTGACATAATATGTAGGTGGACCATTTTGATTTTGGTTGATGGTGGAATTTTTTTTGAAGAGATGATATGGTTTGGAAAAGTTGATGTATGAGAGGGTCATTGCTTGTGTTATGAGATGGAAATGAAATTGGTGATGAAGTGTATGTGTTTGTGGGACAAGTGAACATAATTCCTATAGGTGGTAAGGTAGTAGGAGCTATAACATGTGATGCCACATAGGAACTAGGGATGTTAGCTTGAATACCCAGGGAAGGAATCACATTACTAACTTGTTTCATTGTTGTGACTTGAGGAGAGGTGTAGGTAGGTATTAAGCATATTGTCGTAGGAGGAGGAATTTGAGTTCCTCCTTGACTTGAAGCATTGTTTGTGGGAAAGGGGCAACTAGTAGTTGATGGGAGATGCTTTCCAAATATTTGCACTATGTTTTTCATAAGGTTATGGCCATCTTGATGTTAGAAACCAAGATCAGACATGCAAACCTAAACACCTTCCACATAAGAGAAAAACAATGAAAAAGCATAGCTTTGCATGAAATGTGCAAATTGATATTATTCGGGAATTCAAAGATTACAATGAGATGATTTTCTTTATAAAATCAAAGTATGCAACCCTAATGTTGACCTAAAAACAACTCAACTAAATAAAGCTTACTTATTAATTAAGTAAACTAATTATTACCTAAGCAAAACCTAAGTAAAGTTATGCAAGTGTAATTAAATATTAATTACACTAACACCCCCCCAATAAGTGCAACTTAGGGAGACTAAATAAGCATGCACCTAAAACTAAGATGAATGCAAGAAATCATGAATGGGTCCCGGCAATAAGGCCTGATCAGGTACCCATGTACAAATGCAATAATGAGGTAGAAAAGGAAAAGCCAGTGGGACAACCCCCCCTACAATGCAATGACTACTGCAAAGGAGCACTAGAAGAACACTCTGGAGTAACACTGAAACCACAATCTGGCAAGCAAGGAAAGATACTCCTGTCTACAAGAAACCATATCGGAATCATAATAATGCAACAACAGACTCGATGTCAAGGAACACTCGAAAACACCAAATGGGAACAACCCTGGTGTGATCCTAATAAAATGCTACTTCCTAATGTGAGATGTTAGATTAAACTAATAGTGCAATATGAAGAAAAGAAACAAGATAAAAGGGAACCTCAATAAGATTAGCCTAAGAAAGTGGACAACATAGAAGTAAGATAAACAAATTGATTGTTGTTATACCTTCATGTTGTCGCTTCCTTGGTTGGCCCTTGATTTTGAAGTCTTGTGTGCTCCTTGGATGGCAATGAAGTTGAATGGATGTTTGATGAATTGATGCAATATGGATTGATGATGTGAGTGCTATAATGGATGAGAGCTTGAATGGAAATTTTTCAATAGTTTATTTGCAAAAGACTTGATCCTCCAAAATGAGGGAAATGAGGGGGTATTTATAAGCTAATTGGAATTCTCTAGAGAATTCAACGGTTGGGATTGATCCAACAAGATCAAGATGAAGGGCTATGGTGAGTTGAGGACTCACAAGCCCTCACATCTTGACATGTGGAGTGTGAGATGTCTTAGGGTGGAGTGATGTGGAAATGAGGTGGAAGGGAAGTACATGAAGTGGATCTTGGGGGATGAGAAGATTCCTTGGAGGAATAAAAGTGAATTAAAAATTCACAATGATTAGAAGAATCTAGTGGATAAGAGAGGGTCTCCAAAAAGTTGGAGATTTGTCACATGTGGGTGATGTGACAAGTCCAAGGTTCTAGAAACCCTTGGCACATGTGAAGTGACAAGTCAAGGCTTCTAGAATCTTGCATGGAGGATGGGGAAGACCTTGGAAAGATAAAAGTGAATTAAAAATTCACATGGGGAAGACGTTGGAAAGATAAAAGTGAATTAAAAATTCACATGGGGAAGAGAGGAACCTTGGGAAAATAAATGTGAATTAAAAATTCACATGGGGAAGAGAGTCCAGGCTAAAAATGGTAAGTGGGAAGGTTGACTAGAAAAGGTAAGCCAAATGTGACTAATGATTATGATTAAGGTTGTGCAAACACATGATTAAGGTAATTAATGAGAGATTAGAGGCAAGTGGGAGATTATGGAGGATGTGACACTTAATCTTGATTAAGTGGTGCACATCCTAATCACAGATTAATTAATTTAATCTGGATTAAAAGAGGATTATGGAGAATGTGACAAGGAGAGAGAAAAGAGGAATTAAAAAATGGTTTTAATCCAAATAGGTTAAATGACTAAATTAAATAATTTTTCATGTTTATTTAATTTAGAGAAGACAAGGGGGTAAGGTAAATTATTTAATTTATTTAATTAGATACTTTAGGAACCTTAGGTAGAAAATGAAATAATGATTAAATAAATTATTTAATCACTGTTAATGGAATAGATGAATGTAATAGATGATTTTGATCATATGGGAGTGATCAAATTTGGATGTCTACATTTTTCCCCTCTTCGAAGTATTGTTAGAATAACCGTGCTTCGAAGAAAAGAAAGTGCAGATGGCTCTATATAGGAATTAAGGTGAAAATGATGCCCCAACGTGGGGAAGAGGATTTTAGATAAAATTAGCAGGGAAATGGATGAAGATGCCCCAATCTTGGAAGGGGTTGACTATGGCCGAGAAAATTGGTAAATGTTAAGGGTATGCCCCCTCGAGAGGGTGACGAGGGAAAAAGAAGGGTCTTGGGCAACATCTTGATGAGAAGAAACATATGGTATGGTTGGAAAGAGGGAAAAATATTAGGCAAGTTTGTCTTTGGAATGAAGTTAATCGGACAAACGGGGTGCGAATGGCGGCCCCGGGAAGTGAAGGGATTAATCAGAGGAATAAAAGGTAAAAATACCTCTTAAAAGAGAGGGAAAGGAGAGGGGTCCCCAAAAAAATCTCTTGATAGGAAGAAACAAAGGGTATGGTTGGAAAGAGCTCAAAAAAATAAGCAAGTTTGCCTTTTGAACGAAGTCAATTCGACACACGGTTTGCAAATGGTGGCCCCCGGAAGAAAAAGGAGAAAAAGTGTTGCAGAGGGGCGAATGTGCCCCACTGTAGAAGGGAAAATACGCCCCAGGAAGGGGCGTGTTTGCCTCGGGAAGGGGTGTGTTTGCCTCGGGAGGGCGCTTATGCCCCGGGAAGGGGCGAGTTCACCCCGGGAGGGCGGGTAAGCCCCAGGAAGGGGTGAGTTCGCCCCGGGAGGCCGAGGGTGAGTCCGCCCCGTTGCAGGGGGTAGATCTACCCCACTGCAGGCCGAGGGTGGGTCTGCCCTGCTTCAGGGGTGAGTCTGCCCCATAGGCAGGAGGAAAGAAGGATGAAGGATGAAGGGATGATGGAAGGGGAGAAAAGATGAGAGATGAGATGATGAAAGGGAATATGAAGATGATGATGTAAGTTGATGGATAAGAAATGATGATAAGCGATGGGAGATAAAGGTGAGCACAAAAGAAATATGATGTTGCCCCAGGCAAGCTACAAAAGTGCGGATACACCCTCTAGATTGCTGCAGAAGTGCGAATACGCCCTCTAATTGTTGTAGAAGTGCGGATACGCCCTTCTGATTGCTGCAGAGGTGCGAATACGCCCTCTGGATTGCTGCAATAGTGCGAATACGCCCTCTAATTGCTGCAGAAGTGTGGATACGCCCTTTTGATTGCTGCAGAGGGGCGGATGAGTGATGAAAGATGAAGGGATGTGGGAAAAGATGAGAGATGAGATGATGAAAGGGGATATGAAGACGATGATGTAAGTTGATGGATAAGAAATGATGATAAGCGATGGGAGATAAATGTGAGCACAAATAGATTCGAGGACACATATGATGTTGTCCCAGTCAAGCTACAAGCCAGGTTGAGCGGATGGTTGATGGAGTGTTGTTTGATAAGGACATGAGACATCCCAAAACAATGCAAGGATGGGGAAGGATACATCCCAATGAGAGTGTTATTGATGAGGGAAAGATTCATCCCAGAACAACGTTGATGATGAGGATGAAGATGAGTGTTGTTGACAAGGGAATGATACATCCCAAAACAACACAAGGATAGGGAAGGATACATCCCACTGATGATGAGGATGAGGATGAGTGTTGTTGACAAGGGAATGATACATCCCAAAACAACACAAGGATAGGGAAGGATACATTTCGATAAGAGTGTTGTTGATGAGGGAAGGATACATCCTAAAACAACACAAGGATAGGGAAGGATACATCCCACAGATGATAAGGATGATGATGATGAGGAGGAGGATGATGATGAGGATGATTGGATCAAGGCTTGCAGGAAGTCTAAGACCAAGAGTGTGATTAGATGATTTGAATGGATGAGGATGGGGGAGATATGAAAGATGATGGAATGGAAAATGAAATGCAATCCTAATGCAATTTGCCATCCTTAGAGCACTAATTTTTGCTATAGCATAAGACATCGGGTGTCAGGGTATGTAAACCAAGATGAATTAGTGTCTAATGCATAAAACAAGCACAACAAACAAGAAGGTTATCCCAACACCCCAAAGTCACAATGATGTTGGTCGGGCCAGGTATTGGAATAACCACAAGCACAAAACGATGCCCCAGCGTAACACAAGACCTCAGGGATCTTGGTGGGTACTACGTGGGACAACCAAGAAGACAAAAACATAAAAAAGAGATCAAAAATATGCCCCTATGTTTAGGAGTCAAAGCACACCATGATATGATGGATCAAGGCAACCATGACAAGTGATGATAGGGAGATCAAATGATAAACAAAATTCAAAAGCATTAATAGATTAGAATCAATTTCACACATCCTTTGCCATAGGATCAAGATGATGGATGGGGTTGATGAGGTCTGTTAGGAAGGATACATCCTGTTGAGACCGATGAAGGATAGTAAACTAAAAGATCGATATGACGCAGGATACCAGAAACTGATTGGATCTTGTGATATAGATGACCGTTGTTTGTAAGCACCAACTAGGATAGGGACATACTTGATGACACAACAAGATAACAAGACACAAGACTGAACCTAAAGACCTAGGGGCTCGAGGGTTCATCAAAGATCAACCTTGCCTATGTGAAAGCACAGAGCCCTCGTAGTTCAGGGAAAGACCATGGTAAAAGTGGAAAGAGGATGATGAAGATAGATGATGGAGGGTAATGATCAGATGGAAAAAATGCCCAAGGGGCAGACCAAATGATTGACCTTGTCTACGTGAAAGCGCAGGGGCCACGTAGCTCGACACAAGGCCAAAGATAGATGATGGAAGAGACAAGACAGACAAAAGATAGAACCCCGGGGGCGGATCAAATGACCGACCTTGCCTACGTGAAAGCACAGGGGCAACGTATTTCGACAAGAGACCGACGACAGACAATGGATAAGGGATGATGAGATGACCAAGATAAATGGATGAAATGATGGAGTGGATATGATGAGCTAGGATAGGCCATGCGGATGGGATGGTCGATATGTGGGATGTGGGTTATGCGAAGCTCAGAGATGGGATAGTGGTCTAGATTATTAGAAGATGAATTGGGAGGATGGGAGGATGTATAGATGAATGATGAAGAGTGATAAGATATCGAAAAGATGTAGGAAATATATAGGAGTGATGATAGTGAGATAACATGGCATTGAATTGCATGAGGGTAGCCTATAGCTAGATACCAATGACAAGGAATAATAGAGGGAAATGGATGGATGGATAAGAAGATGTTAGGATAGGTGGATAGATGATGGATGAAGATTGGAAAGATGTGAGAAAGAGATAGGAGTGACGATAGTGAGATAGAATGGCATTGGATTTTATGGGGGTAACCTATAGCTAGATACCAATGACAAGGGATAATGGATGGAAATGGATGGATGGATAAGAAGATGCGAGGATAGGTGGATAGATGATGGATAAATGAGAAATAGATAGGAATGATGATAGTGATATATCAGGTCATTGGATTGCATGGGGGTAGACTATAGCTAGAGACCAATGACAAGGGATTATGAGATGGAAGGAAAATGGATGGATTGATAAAGATGGGGTGATAGAAAGATGCTAGGATATATGGATAGAAGGATAAGGATTCAGAAAGATGACATGGATTACTGGGTAGATAAACGGATGAGGAGATAAGGATGAAAAGATGGAAAAGGACTAGTGGATGAGAGGATGGGGGGATGGACAGGATTACCTGGCGGAATGGATGAACAATGTCTCCAAGGACCCAATTGCAAATAAGGAGATGCCCCCACTCTATATGTGTCATGCATAACGAGGCAATAGGGATAGCAAGATGGGTGGATAAGGGAGTGAGATGGGCAATGGAAGATGGAGAGAGGTGGATAGGATGCACGAATAATGGAAGATAGAGATAGGTGGATAAGGAATATGATAGTGTATGGATGAGGGGAATATATTCCAAGAGATTTCCAAAGCATGTATATAGGTTTGCCCCTACATTTATCAAGATCACAAGGAAGATGGAGGGAGTGGGATAAATGGGATAGGATGCGGAAGATAGGTAGATGTAGGAGATGGAGGAAAGGAATGCGTAAGTGGATGTTGCCCCCAATCGTGGAAGGAGACTAGATGGGGAATTTACGCATGATGCCTATTTTCTAGGTTTTCATCATGGTACTTATCCAAGGCGCTTGTTTGCAAAGTTTTCACCATTGGACGAATGATTTTCTCTTTACTATTTTATTTTTTTTGTATTTTTCTGATTTTTTTGCTCTTTTTTGGAGTAGGATGTGGACGAAGATGGATAAAGATAGGGATATGGATATGCGGATTTTAGAGGATAGTTGATAAGGATATGGATGAAGGACTCAAGCAGCAAGTTCCATATGAGGTAATAAGAGCCCATGTGTAAAGTGACCAGCGGACGTTGGTACAACCTTAGTAGCATGGATGGATTATGCAAGAGGATGGATTAAAGGGATTGGATGGGGGAGATAGGGGGGATAGTGGATTGGGGGGTTGAAAAGTGTATGGATGGAATGATGGAGTGGAGGTGTGATAGGGGAAGGTGTTCAGGACCAACATTGGCACTTGTGGTGGATGTGAAAAGATAGGTGGAGGAATGGATGGAGAGGGTGGTGATAATGGAGGAGTTGGGATAGTGATTTTTGGGATGTAGGAACCCAAAATAGATTTAGGAGATGGAGGAGGTGAATGATTTTGTGGGGGAATAGCAACTTTGGATGTCATTATGGACTTTTCATGTGAAGGTATGGCACCTTTTTTCTTTGGGATCCACATGGTTTTTATTTTTTCTTTGGTGGGCCTTTGTGGCCTTTTGGATTGATTTGGATTTGGGACTTGATTTTTCTGTTCTTCAACATGTCTTTTGAAGGGGACATGAGGAGCTTTAGATTTACGTGGACATGCGGATTTATACATTTTTGCTTTGGCATCCAAAGTGCTTTTAGTAGCAAGGGGATATATGCGAGGAGATGGATGATGGGGAGCGATGGAGGTAGGGTGATAGGGATTATGTGTAGATGGATAATGTGTAGGTATGTGCCTTTGTTGATCCTGATTAGGAGTTATGAAGGTAGGATGTTTATGTTGTGTATGAGGGAGAGGGGGTGGATCAATGAAAGGATGAATAGGATAAGATGGAGGGGGTGATTTTGGGATATAGGGACCCAAAATGGACGGTGTATATGAAAGATGTGTGGGGTTTGGTGGAGGGCTATAGGAACCCATAGTAGATGAAGGATGAGCAATGATGGATGGAGGGACATAAGGACCCAAAATGGATTGAGAGGATGAGGGAGGAAGATGGATGGTTGTGTTTAGGTAGTATGATGGAGGAGGGGGGATGGCGGCATATGTCTTGGTAGAACGATGGGAAGTTCCTCTTGTGCCTTTAGAAGAGGATCGTTTAGGATTTACGAAGGTTGTACCAACATCTTTAGAGTGCGAGTTTTGGGAGATATATCCAAGACCATGTGTGCCTGGATGTTCTTTGACTTGAATGGGTTCTAAAGTACCTTGTTCATTAAGGCCTAAACCTTTTCCTTGATAGTTCATATTTTGTAGCATGTGATTTATGGTAGGATGCTTATTCTCTTGGAAGCATGATGCGAGCACATTAGTAGGTGGAAGAGGAAAGGTGGTGCCTATAATTAGTTTTGCTTCTGTAAGAAGGCCACCACGGATAAGTGTAATGAAACCAAGGTGGTACAAAAGTGGCGTTGGGATTGGCGATGAAGGATCATGCGATGGAGATGAGGGGATACCCGCATTAGGAGGAATGAGTGATAAGGGATCATGAGAGGAATTGGGGAGTACAATGGGGTCTAGATATATGGTAGTGGATGATAAGGGCTCATGAGATGGAGTGATTGGATCTTGAAGGCAAATGGGATTATGGGATGGAGTGGAGGAGATAGTGTGATCTTGAGATGGGGTGGATGGGAGGATAGGATCATGACTTGGTTGAGGCTATGGATCATGAGATGAAATGGATGGAAGACTATGTTCTTTAGATGGAGTAGATGGGATGGAGTGATCTTGATTTGGAGGAGGGGATATGCTTGTATGCTTTAGATCAAGCACTTGGCATGACTCATCTTGTGTGGGATGTATGATGATGGAAGAGTGTTGGAGGGACTCCTCAATTGGGGGAGAGAGGAGGATGGAGGATTCATGAAGGTCATTGGATTGAAGTTTGTGAATATTAGGACTAGGAGGAGGGGATTGGATGTCTTCAATGGATTCGGTGGATCTAGTAGTAGAATACGGGGATTCAATGGATTCGATGGGTTTGACCAGCTCAATCGTTTGGATGGTGGTAGGAATGGTGATGAGAGGGATAGGTGTAGGATGGAGGAGGGCCTCATCACTAGTGATAGTACATGATAAAGTGGGAGGGCATGGTGTCTCTTCTTGCATGAGTCCTTGGGCGACTTTTGGAAGAGATGTAGGATTAGGTAGAGTGATGGGAATGGATGGGGGATTAGGATTAGGGATTGGTGGATTAGGATTAGACGTGGGGATGCGATTGGACAGAGGAGTAGGATTAGATGAAGGGATGGGAATGGATGGGATTGGATGTAGGACTAGGAGGAGATGGAGGATTAGGATTAGATGAAGGGATGGAAATGGATGGAGGACTAGGAGGAGATGGAGGATTAGGATTAGATGAAGGGATGGAAATGGATGGAGGACTAGGAGGAGATGGGGGATTAGGATTAGGAATTGGAGGATTATATGACTGGATGTGTGGATGAGGATTAGAGGTAGAACTAGGAGGACATAAAGGATTAGGATTAGATGAAGGGATGGGAATGGATGAAGGACTAGGAGGAGATGGAGGATTAGGATTAGGAATTGGAGGATTATATGACTGGATGTGTGGATGAGGATTAGATGTAGAACTAGGAGGAGATGGAGGATTAGGATTAGATGAAGGGATGGGAATGGATGTAGGACTAGGAGGAGATGGAGGATTAGGATTAGATGAAGGGATGAGACTAGATGGAGGACTAGGAGTGGTTGGAGGATTAGGATTAGATGAAGGGATGGGATTGGATGTAGGACTAGGAAGATATGGAGGATTATGATTAGATGAGTGGATGGGACTAGATGGAGTACTAGGAGTGGTTGGAGGAGATGTAGGATTATGATTAGATGGAGGATTAAGATATAATGCAGTGAAAGGGAGAGTGATGTATGAAGATGTGGATGTTGGATTAGATTGGGATGGGGAATGATGGTAGGAATATGTAGATGAAGGATTAGAATGGGGAGATGTGGAATTAATGTAAGGGTATGGGGATGGGGAATTGTGATAGGAAGGTGTGGATGTTGGATTAGAATAGGAAGATTGAGGTGGTGAACCATTGTAGGAGGAAATGTATGGTGGGTTGGCGTAGGAGGATATGGATGGTAGATTAGGATGAGAGAATTGAGATGGTGGATGAGGATAGGAGGAATATTGGGATGGTAGATTGTGATTGAAAGGTGTAGGTGTTGGATTAGGATGAGAAGATTGGGATGTGGGATTAAGGTAGAGGTATTGGGATTGTTGATGATGATGAGGATAAGAGGACGTGGATGTTGGATAGGATAGAGGT
>CM021104.1:654757906-654802556 GCA_007115665.2 Sequoiadendron giganteum
TTTGATTCTTTCCCCCTAAATATTGGTAGGGTGGATAGAGAGATATTTTTTAAATGGGTTTTATTTCCTCCTGGAGTCAAAGAGATTGGATAAGAAAAATGTTTGGTTGTTGGTACCTTTTTCATTCCCTATGGTGTTGTCTCTATCTTCCACAATGGTATGAAATCATTCTTCTAATTGATGTAGTGGGTTGGTTAGTGTTTCCATATTTAGATGTGTTTAGGTGACAAATATAGAGGTAAATGAGTTACTATTTAAATCCTATCAAATTTCTCATGTTTTTTCTCCTATAACTTTGATTGGGGGGTTCTTATAAAGCAACCTATGGTATCTCTAGGTCTATTCATAAACTAAAAGAGTTCTACTATTGTTAGTACCCAAGTTTTATTTTACCATATTAACAGGTGCCTAAAGTTTATCTATTTTCTATTCTTGGAAATGGTGTCAAAAATGATAAGGTTGTTGTAGTGGTTTTAATATCTCACCATTTAATTATTATTAATTTGGGTGATGTCCAAGGGTGATTTGTAACATGTTCTTGAATTTTAAAGGTAGAGAAATTCTTCTAATTGAATCTAGCCTATCCTAAGGTATGGTAAACTTAAATTCAAATCTACTCTACTAATGTACTAAAATCAAACACACAACTAGAAGTTAAATGTACTCAATTAAACACATTACTAAAAGTTAAACTAGATTATTTTTATTAAAATGAAAAATATAATTTGCATAAGAACTAGAAATATTAAAAAAGAAATATGTTCAAGTCTTAAATATGGATAAATCCTTACAAGTCCTTGAATAATAATATGATAATAAAAATATATCTATGATTATGTAATTGAAGTAAACTATGTAAACAATGAAATGCAATTATATAAATATAAAATACCATAGGATTTCCCCTTCATGTGAGTGGGCTCTACTCCCTTGTAGATTAATCCTTTACTCCTAGGGTAATATCAAGTTTATTTTTTATTACTCATAAATCAATGAAAATAAATTCATATATACTAATGTTTTTACTAGAAGATAAATTGCTTCATGTCTCTATTTTCAAACTAGACTTATGCAAAAAAAAAATGATTTCTTAGATTTCCCTTTCCTTATTCTCAATTTGAATTTAAAAGAGGATTATTACTAACCTAAGATTGTTAGATGTTAATTCATGCAACAATTCTTTTATTTTGTACACTAAAGCATGAAAGGTAAACTCCAGTTTTGTATTGAATATTTCTAACAATCTTAGATAAGGGTGGTTCTAGTAGAGTCAAACTAGAGTGCTCTAGATTCTCTAGGATGGACTAAATATTCAATACTTCATTCATTCTAGAATGTAGTGGTTATCTCTTTAAAAAATAATTAAAAATACAATATACAAAAGGAGTTTTCAAGACAACTAAGAGTCTTTTAATAGTTGTGTTTGGTGAAAACTGCTAATTATCAACTCAGAGAATGTGCCAAAATTCTAGGGATAAGTGGTATAGGTTGACATTTGCTACTCCAAGCTAGTAGGGTTATGATGTTGTACATTCTAAAGTTGTTTGGTCCAATTAGAAGTTGACTAGGTTTAATGTTAGAGTTAGTTTTACTCATTTTGAAGCTTATTGTAATAGCTATAGCAGACTAAAAAAGTTTAGAAACTACCATTCTCCAACTCTAGATTATGTTACTACACTTGAACTTTGTATTTATCACAAGAAAGAAATACATACAAAAATAGGATTTGTACTTACATGAGAAATAAATAAATGCATCATATATTTTATTTTATATCATCTTTAAATATTCTAGTCCTACAATAAATTCACCAAAATAGTTATTTTAATGGAAAGCATGCAATGTCTTTGAATAATAAATAAGACATTATTCTCGTCTCAATAGTGAATATATGAAAATTGATGCCAATAAAATGAAATATGGAGTAAAAAATATAGTGACATGAGTCAACCTAACACTTATCAATATATTATTAGTTTTTGTCATGGTAGAGATTTTATAATAGTCAATCCAAACAAGAACTAAAGTCAACTAACCAATGATATTATTTTATTTTTCTTCTTCTAAAGTTTTAATTTTTTTCTTCTAATATTAATATTCTAAAAATAGCAATATGTGTCATTTCTCTCATATCTTATTGGCCTTTGTTAAATGAAAATAGAATTTTAAGTCTTTTCTTCAATATATTTTTAATTTAATTCTAATTTATTATTTTAAAAGATTAACTATGTGACTACTTTTCTCAACTACAAAACATATATAGTTGTTATGATTTTTCATTATATGATATATGTTTGAAATGATATTGAAAACTATAATTGTTGTCATCATAGTCATTTTGTCTTGTGAGGTGACAATCTAAATTAATATGAAAACTACTATTGTCATTAAAAGACCTTATACAAAATATTACTTATAGTTATGATTTTTCATTATATCTAACTCTAGATGACAAATATTGATTTTATGTTACTATAGGCACATATCTCATTCAAATATTAATTGAAGACTAAAATTTTAACTCTATTAATTATCCATATTTAATTGATTTATTAATAATTAATTACAAGATAATTTTATATCTAGTCTAGTGGTGGTAATTGTAATTTATTATTTTGATTTCAAATTTCTTAATATGTTTCACATAGGTAGAAATATCAATATCAATTTATAGTGTGTTTTGGTCCTATAGTTTCATTATCTCGATTTTGCATTTAGAGAGTTTTCCAAGAACAAGCCCCTTAGCCTCTTCACATTTGACGATGTGTCTTTTTCCTTGCTCTCCAACATTGTCATATCCTCCTCCAACTTAGGTATTAGGGTCGACTCCTCCTCATCCTATTAGAGAGTGTTTTTGACATGCACATTTTATACTATAAATTTATAGCTCAGCTAAACTTGTCCAAATCAAATGAACCATGCTTGTACCCTCTAAATATATTACACACTCCTTAATATATCCATTTTAACTCAATGTCGACATTTGACTTTCTAGGGTTTATAGCGTATTTATTTGACCATCAAATATTCAAATTAGCAAACATTAATATGAAGTACACCACCTTTGAATTGATAAAATATTTCAAAATTAATAATTACAAGCAAATTTCTAGATATATTGTAAAAATTAAAATTAACTATTCAAATACTACTATTTCTATTTTAAATATTTTACAATGACAAGAACTTATGACTACCAAAAACTCATTATATTAAACAAACTATTATTAGAACTACTTTCAAATATTTTAGAATGACAAAGACTAATAGCTACCAAAAACTCATTAAACTAAAACATTCTCAATAAAATAGATACAAAACTAAATGAGAAAGGGCATAAGACAAAGTCTCAATACCAAACTGAATGAGAAAGGACATAGAAAAAGTGGATGATGGATACCCAACCAACAGAATGCACGTTTGACTGTATTTATTAATTAATTGAAAATACCAAATACATTCATTAATAAATACAGTCAAATTCACATTCTGACTGCATAGACAATACGAAAAAAATGATCATTAATAAACATATATTCTAACCAGTCACTTTTTTGAGTTTTCTTAGTTCAGAGAACTGTTTTTACTTTTCTAACAATTTTTCCTTTTCCCTGACATGACATAATAATAACTTAGTTTTTTTTTGGCACAATAGATTCTACAAAACCACAGATGCCTGAGTAAAACCACGTTGTAAGCCTTAGGACCACTTGAATATTAAGGAATATAGTTGAGCAGTCCCAAGGACCTTTTTCTGCATCTCTGTAAATTTCATCTTTGTTTAAGGTTACCCATTTCCTTTACTAACACAGGCATATCATGAGGTCAATGATGGCCATGCAAAAGATGCAAAAGCTTTAAAAATTCCTCATGTCATGAGTGCTTTAAAATACAGCAAAAGATGGAAGCTTTAAAATACAGCATAACTATTAAAGAATGTGAGTGAGCATTCCAAAAGGGAAAGCTTCCAATTCCAAAAAGAATGTGAGTGGTAGACTTTGGACTTCCTGCTCTGCTCTCTCTTAACTTTTGTCCCAACTGAAATTACCGATTTGTATTCTGTTTCCAGTTGATAACCTCTGGTATATCTTGGCTATGCTGCTGTATTAGCTTCTGTATATGGTTATTTGTGTTTGTATATTAAACTGATTGTACTATGTTTAAGTATACATTTGAATTAAAAATCTTTATGGGCATCTTTGTTTTATATGAAGTGGAATACAATATATTAAATAAGCATATATCTTTTGAGAAACTAACCTATTAAAGTCATCCAGGAATCAAACTTAGCCCATACAATATGTTACATAAGCATACATCTTTTGAGAAACCAGTTCATTAAAGTTATCCAGGAATCAAACTTAACCTGTTCAATATGTTAAGCAACCATAGTCTTTTAGGAAACTGATTTATCAAAGTCATCCATGAGTCAAACTTAACCCATAAAATAAGTTAAGCAAGCATGCATCTTTTGTGAAACTAGTCCATTAAAGTTATCCCAAAATCAAACTTAACCCATAAAATATGTTAAACATACATCTTTTGGGAAACCGGCCCATTAAAGTCATCCGAGAATCAAACTTAACCCATATAATATGTTAAATAAGCATACATCTTTTGTCAAACCAGTCCATTAAAGACATTGGAAATCAAACTTAACCGATATAATATGTCTAGTAAGCATATATCTTGTAAGAATCCTATCTACTAAAGTCATCCGAGAATCAAACTTTACCCATATAAAATGTTATGTAAACATATATCTTTTGCGAAACCAATCCATTGAAGTCATTCGAGAATCAAACTTAATCCACACATTATGTTAAGTAAGCATACATCTTATAGGAAACCTATCCATTAAAGTTATCTGGGAATCAAACTTAACCCATACAAAATGTTAAGTAACCATTCATCTTTTAGGAAACCAATCTATCAAAGTCATCCATGAGTCAAACTTAACCCATAAAATATGTTAAGCAAGCATGCATCTTTTGTGAAACCAGTCCATTAAAGTTATCTTGAAAGCAAACTTAACCCATAAAATATGCTAAGTAAGCATATATCTTTTGGGAAACCAGCCCATTAAAGTCATCCAGGAATAGACATAACCCACATAATATTTTAAATAAGCATAAATCTTTTGGGAAGCCAGTCCATTAAAGTAATATAGGAATCAAACTTAATGCATATAATATGTTTAGTAAGCATATATCCTGTAAGAATCCTATCCAATAAAGTCATCCGGGAATCAAACTTAACTCATACGAAATGTTAAGCAAACATATATCTTTTGGGAAACCAATTCATTAAAGTAATTCAAGAATCAAACTTAACCCACACAATATGTTAAGTAAGTATACATCCTTTAGGATACCTGCCCATTAAAGTTATCCAGGAACCAAATTTAACGAATACAATGTATTAAGTAAGCATACATCTTTTTAGAAACCAGTTCATTAAAGTTATCTGAGAATCAAACTTAACCCACACAACATCTTAAATAAGCATACATCTTTTGGAAAACCAATCCATTAAAATCGTCCAAGAATCAAACTTAACCCATACAATATATTAAGTAATCATACATCTTTTAAGAAACCTGTCCATTAAAACTATCCAAAAATCAAACTTAACCCATATAATATGTAAATAAACATACATCTTTTAAGAACCAATCTATTAGATCATCCAAGAATCAAACTTAACCTAATTATATTTCCTTTAACTTTCGTCAAACTTATCATCATCCTTACTAATTAAACTCGAATTCCATTTTGATACCCACTTAATTTTTTCTAAAATAATCTTAAAATAAAAGTAGGAGCCCAATCCTCTTCCATGGGACTGCATCCTTAACATCATGATAGTCCATTAAAAAAGTGATTAATGATCTTAATGATAAGTTGGAGAATCTGTAAAAGATTAGTACGTGGGTGTGTGGAGAGCCACAACTTGATCTTTCCCTCTAATCATAAATTTGAACAGTGTTGGTACAAATAAGGTGGATATCTTTATCACCATGCCAACCATTCTGCTATATTTTATCATTTCTTATTAAAAGAAAACAAACCCTAACAAGGACACTTGTCGGCTCAAATTGTTTACAACTTCAACGCAATTTGGGACAAAAGAGTGTAAATTCCTGTAAAATTTGGGGGGAAGTTTACAATGTTGCCCAAACAATGGTCAAACGTTATCGTTGGACGTACTCGAGCTAGATGGATCTTGCATGACCCTCGTACTGTTTGCATGTGAAGTTGCGGATTCCAAGGGAACTGCTAGGCTTCCACTATAAATAGTTATATGTTGATTATAATGTATTGGCTTTTAGCAGAGTAATAATAAAAAATATGAGTATTAGAAAATTAATAATGTTACTTGATTACAATTTGTTATTTGAGTAAGGGGGAAGATTTGGTAAGATAATTGTATAATGAGTAAGGGGAAGATTTAGTAAGATAATTGTATAATGTGGTTCAAATAATATGTGTGTTGGAGCGTGCACGGATAGTTAGTTTCAGTCTTGGGTATGTTTCTCAAGGTTTTGGGTTCGACTTCAAGACCCAGATTCACTCAATGCATGTGGCTTGTGGTCGGTTGTGAGTATTCACAGGGATCTAGTCTTGCATGAATCCACAAATTGGGCGTTGGGTTGGATCGTGGGGATACCCTGTAGTTAAAAAAATAAAAAATAAAACATTTGTTTGTATTGGATGGTGTACATCTATTCTAAGATTTTAGAAAGGTTTCATTAATTGTCGGAAATGGATCTATATCTTAAATAACAAAATTATTTGAGTTTTTTTAGCGAACATCTTTAATAAGTGAAGAGGGTTATATATCTCTCAATTTGTGTAGTTAATGTGTGTGACAATTTTGATATAAATGTTTGAAACTAATATCTTTTGATGTCTTTAGATAAATGTATTTAAGATATCAATGTTAGTTTATATATAAATTATTTTTATTTATATAATTATTTAATTAGATTTTATAAAAGGGATTCTATAAGGGCCCCTACTCTTGAGCAAATTAACAAAAACAAAGTTTATATGTAACTAACCAACAATAAAACCCTTAATACCTTATAATCTTCACCGTAGATCATAGAATACAATTGAAACAATAAACCAACAAAGCCACCAACTAGCAACCAATAACAAACAAAAACCATATATTCTCTACTATACTAACCATAAGCCACTAAAACAATAAATTGAAAGATAACACTACAACTCCCCTCCCTCAATGCTCTTATGGAATTGAGGAAGCTAGTGTTGGTGTAGGTTTTTATTTTCCTAGTGGGTTAATTTATTTTCCTTTAGTCCTAGGTATTTCTTACACTTTTATTAAGTTTGCTTAGGATAATAAAGTGAGTTTATTATTTAATAGTTAGGAGATAAAGTGATGAGGTGTCTCTGCCCTTAAAAGGTGGAGCATTTACCTTTTTTTCACACTTTATCTACTATTGGTGGTTATTGGTGGTCAACTTTTATTGGTTGATTTGCCACCTCCATCATCTTCTTTCTATATAAACTCACTATCTAGCTTATATTTGCATACTCTTGCATATTCATTGTTGAATACTTTGGCATACATGTACATTGATGCATGCAACCATTATTCTATAGTTTTTCTTTGAGCTCTTAATGTAATCTTGTTATCTTAACATGTGCACATCTCTTGGAATTTCAAGTTTGTAATTATGTTATTTCATTCATGGTTGTATAGCTTATCTCTCTCATAGAAAGATCTTGGTTATTCATTTATTTTATATTCCTAACATACTATCATATTTTATATTTTGAGAGATTTGAATACTTGGATTCCTTATTAAGATATTGGAGTTTTTTATATGATCTTATAAATTCTCATATGCTCTTCTCTGCATTTCAATACGATCTGGAGAATTAAAAAGAAAATATGAAGATTTGTTAATCCTATATTTGTATGTGTTTTTGGTGAGATCTAATGATTGCAGTTATTCCAACTATAGTGATAGAATTTTTTACTATCGCATTGTGTTCGAAAGGCTCGAGAAAGTCAAATTTAACTTTTGTTTCACTCAATTTGACCACTATATGACAATGGCAAACAAGGGCTTGAAACTCAGATCTAGAAAACATTTTTTTATTGGAGCACTTTCAGCCAAAATAAACTTTTTCATTGCATTCAAGAGGTCGAGGAGATGAATTTTGATGTAAAATCCACCCATATTTGGTGCTAGGAGTCATTGAAGCAAAAGAAACTGCCTGAGACCGTACGACCCCCCAAGTCACGGTCATATAATTTTGTAGAATAAAAAATTAATTTTAAAAAATTATAGCTATTTAAGCACTACACATATAGTGCTATGTGTGTTAAGTGTTAGCACTTAGCCACCAGTCTATAGAAGCCCCTAGCGAGCTATACAACCCACTAGCAACAGTGTAAACTGTGCAGGTTTATACATAACTGTAACATTTACTTTGATAAACCACGATGCTACAACATAAAATTGTGACTAATTTCTACTAACCACAATGACATCTCCACCCAAAGTTTTTCTGAACGCCGCCAGGTCACCTCCCAATGGGCATTGTTGCCAATGACACCGGTCGAGGGGTTGCCAAGACCCTCATATAGGCCAAATTGGACCTTTTTTTAAAACTTGCATAACTTTTCGCCATGGTGTTTGTTTTTGATGAACATGATATCGTTGGAAAGATAGAGATGATGAATTTCTATTCAAAAAGGTTTTGAAAAGAATTTTTTATATTTTCTACCAGATATTGCATGTTGAAGCTGTTTGTTACAAATTTCTTCAACGAGCCATAACTTGTGCTTAGGAGTTTCATTTTTTGCAAACGAATAAGCATTGGAAAACTAGAAGAGCACCACACAACTACAAGGATATTTTTTTAATATTTTGTCTCAAGTTCAATATGTATCAAAATTTGTAATTTTGGCCATTATGGGCCTATTGAACATTGCATCTTGAAAAAGCTTTGTAATCGCACTAATCATAAAGTATCAACATTGTAATATCTTAGGGGGGTGATTTCTAAGACTAGTGGAAAGAGGGGTGTCTCTTTTGCACTTTACATTCTCTTTTTGTGCACTCACAAAAATCTTCTTTTCTGCTTAAAATGGATCAAGTAACAATTCTCATGTTAACACCCTAAAACTATTTGGATTGGAAAATTTAAATGATACTCTACTTAAAAAATTATGGATTGCATAGGGTAACAATGAGACTAGAAACTGAGCTAACTATTGATGCAAAAAATCCAAAATAATTTAATAAGTGTGATGAAACATTTAGAACCTTCTGTATGTCTATATCTTCATATTTTCTCTTTCATGTTAAATATTTTTCTTCACCAAATGAAGTTTGGACAACATTGGAAAAATAGTTTGGTACACAAGATGCATTAAGAGGTCATTAATTAGAGAATGGGATAATAGGATTAAGTCCTTCAAGTTTTGATACAATAGAAGACTTCTTCACCAAAGTAAAGGCCATAAGATTGCAATTGAAATAATGTGGAATTGAGAAATATGATATACAACTAACCATAAGTATTCTCTCTAAACTTGGTCCAGACTATTTAGTCTTTGTTTCTACATTATATGCCACTAAAAGTGCCCTAGGAGATTCATACATAATGCCTTCTGTAGATGTGTTTGCTAATGAACTCACAAAATAATAGGATAAGTTGGTTCAAATGGGCACTATCAAATCTTCTATGTCTCATGCCTTGGTTGCAAGTTAGGGCACTAAAGATAAAAAAAATAAACAAAGGAACCAAGGAGAGAATGCTTCAAATATATCTTCGTCTTCTTCTAATGTAGACACTAATAATTCTTCAAATCAAGAAAAATCTAAGAAGAAGATGGTTAAATGTTCTTATTGTAAGAAACTTGGCCATGATGAACATAAATGTATGAAGAAACACATTGACCACCTTACACATCTTCTTGAGAAGAGCAATAAATGGGTCACTAAATATCTATCTTCATCGAACCAAGAATCTACTAAGAAAAAGGAAAAAGGCTATGTAGATAAACATAAAGGAAAAAATCTGTATACTTCTACAAGTCTTGGATTAGGGAGATGACTTCTAGATTCGGGATCTTCTCATTATATGGCTTCTTCACAATCAATGTTCTCTTTTTTTGAGCCTTGTTTTATGCCGACTATTTTGATGGGTAAAAATGTATATATGAATGTAGTTAGGAAAGGATATGTTGATATTGGGGATGAAACATTCAATAATGTATTGTGTGTACCTCATTTTTCTAATAATATTCTTTCCATCTATCAGATTACTCATGATGGAGTAGGAAAGACTGGAATTTACTCCCGATTTAGTTATTATTAGAGATTTGGAGAGAAGAGAGATTATTGCTAATGGGGTGGTTGATAATGCATCTTGATTGTACACCTCTTTGCATTTTGTTCCTGATTATGGATTTAGTCCTTTGGATGATGATCACACTTCTAGTGTGGACTTTGATTTCGAGGATAATTTTGGTTACTTGAACTTGGGTATTCTCACAAATGATCTAGAAGGTGAGATTTCCAATTCTGGGAAATCTCCATGGGTACTTGAACTTGGGTACTCTACTAGAAGGTGAGATTTCCAATTTACGGAAATCTCCATGAGTGAGCAAGTCACTGGTTTTCGGGAAAGGGCATCTACAACAACATTATTTTTCCCCTTCATGAACTCGATGTCAAAGTCGTAGGCCTATATTTTATCGACCCACTTTTTTTGCCTCTCATTTAAGTCCTTCTACTCCAAGAAATACCTGAGACTGTTGTGGTCAGTCCTTACCACAAACTTACTCCCAACCAAATATTGCATGAACTTCGCCAATGCATGCATTATGGTGAGTATATCCTTATCATAGATGGAGTAAAGTCTCTCAGGTCCTCTCAACTTGCGGCTCTCAAAAGCAATTGATTTTTTTGTTTTGCATTAATATTGCACCTATGCCCTCCCCAAATGCATCACTCAAAGAAAAATTATTGCGTGAAATTCAGAAGCGCCAACATAGGGCAAGTTCTCATTAGCTCCTTAAGCTTTTCAAAAGCTCGCTGTGCCTCCTTTGACCAATTGAAAGCTCCCTTTTTCACAAGGTCTGTCAAAAGTGCCCCCAATTGAGAAAAATCTCTAACGAAATGCCTATAGTAACTGCACAACCCATAAAACCCTCGTAGTTCTATAAGTTTCCTAAGTGGTGGCCAGTCCAATATTGCTTGGATCTTCTCTTGGTGGACCTGTACACCTTGAGCACTAATTACATATCTCAAATACATTGTCTCCTTAAGGCCAAATTCACACTTTGAGGCCTTGGAATATAAAGACTACTCCTCCATAATAATCAACACCTCGTCCAATTGCTTAAGATGATCATCCCAATTTTTATTGTAAATGAGCAAGTCATAAAAGAACACCAGGAGATATTTGTGCAGCTTCTTGTTGAAAATGTGGTTCATGCAAGATTGAAATTTTGCAGGTGTGTTAGTCAAGCCAAAGCCAAAGGGGATGACTAAGAACTCATAGTGCCCATAGTGACACATGAAGGCAGTCTTATGAGCATCTTGCTCTTTAACCCTGATCTAATGGTACCCCAAGCGAAGATATCTCTTAGAAAAATACACCACACCATGTAGCTCATCCAACAACTCATTGATCCTAGGTACCAGGTACCTATTCTTGATGGTATTTTTGTTGAGATCCCTATAGTCTATGTACATCCTCATTGTCCCATATTTCTTCTTCACCAGGACCATGGAAGAAGCAAAGGGACTGGAACTCGACCGTATGTATCCCATGTCAAGAAATTCCTTGATTACCTTTTCTATTTCATCCTTGAACTTTTTATGATGATGGTAGGGGTGGTGATGACGGTCTTGGCACCCTCCTCCAACTCAATGGTGTGCTTGAATCCTCTATCCAGTGGTAATCTTGGGGGAATCTCTCCAAACACCTTATCATGCTTACCCGACAATTTTTGAATGTATACGTGATATTGTTGGTCCTCATATGGAGTCTCCTTAGTAATGATCAAGCATTTTGCTGCCCATGATACATCATTGTGTTTGATGATGCTCTCCATTATCTTGGTTGTCACTACCTTTTGGGCCCCGCTTGCCATTCCTTTGAGCACAACCTGTTTTCCATCTATTGTCTTGAACTTAAGTTCCATGGTCTAAAATTTTTGTGAATATTTTCCCAACGAATGTAGCCACTAGATACCTAGGATAGAATTTGTCTAACCCAAGTCTACCACATAAAAATCATCCATGACTGCATAATTGCCCAAGTGACACACAATTGAGGAACCTTCTAATTACACATCATATTGAACCCATCTGCAACCATAAAACTGAATCCCTCAAAGTCTTGTGTAGGTATACCTTGCTTTGCCACTAAGGTTGCATGAATGAAGTTATGGGTGGCCCCACTATCTATCGACACTATGACAAGCTGACCTTGCAAAACCCCTCTTACCCTAAATGAATTAAACCTGGGGGTTCTTGACATGGTAGCGATGGAACCACTCTTCATATCCACTTGTGGATGCTCCTCCTCTGAACTGCTATCCTCATTGTCCTATGCTTACCTAATCTTACCATCATCCTCATTCTCTGATACAACCTCAATGAAGTGGAATTTACCCTTACACAAACAATGATGAATAGGCTCCCAATGTTCCTTGTAGTGATAGCACAACTTTTTCCTTCTCAACTCTTTGCATTCTTCTTCTAATTTCTTTTCCTTTTTAGGCTATTTCTTTTTGAATGGTTTCTTGCCCTTGTATTTCTGAGAGGATGAAATTTTAGGTAGAAATTTGTTCTTCTGATTGCTAGAGTCTACATGCCTAGCTTTCTTGATTGCTTCCTGTAATGAGGTAGGATTGAGAGCCTTGAACCAACCTCTCAAGGGATCCATCAAACCGTCCATAAACATAACCAACAACCTTCTTTCTGAGATATTGGTGACTAAAACAACAAGTCTCTAGAATTCAACAATATAATTATCCAATGACCCCCATTGTTTTAATTGAGATAGCTCCTTGAAATGGAGTTTAGGGTCTTTAACATCAAACCTCTCAATTAATCTTTCAGTGAATTCAACATAGGAGGTGATTTGGTCATGGCCCATTGTGACCATTCCATGATGCCACCATTCATGAGAAAATCCATTTAAGTGTACTGTAGCATATTTGATTGCTTCATCTTCAGGCATAGGATTTAATTGGACGTAGGTGTCAACTTTCTGGACCCAAGCTCGTGTTGATGTCTTCTCGGATCCATCATAATAAGGCAAACTCAATTTACCTACTTTTCTTCTAAGATCATTCTGGTTCTCACGATTACCCCTGTTGGGTTTGTGTTTCTTAAATCAATGTAATCCCAGAGGGAGATGTCGTGTTGAAAAAATGGTCCCGTATCAAACCAAACTTGTTTGAGTTGATCTTGCAATTCAATCAAAGTGGGTTCATTATCCTCCCGTGGCTTAACCTTGGGTGGGAAAACTAGAATCAAAGGCATTGAGCATGCTTGAAAAATGCACAGGTTTGGAGTCAGGTTATTAATTGAATTATCTCCCTAACCATTGTTTCCTAATCCATTATGATTCTTATCTAGTTTGTTTCCCTTTGTTCTGTGAACAATGCAGTGAGGAGTGCTTCCCCACTTGGTTCTTCTCTTCTCTCCTTCCACTCATCTCAACCTCTTTGGATGAAGAATCTGAAGCAAATGGATCAAAGCCCCCTTCTCTTGCTCTTCTTCTACTATATGTTATATAGGCTTGATCATTTAGATTCATAACATTTCACGCAGCTGGAGATTACTGATTTTTTATTTATTTCATAGGCTGTCAGAAAACATGCTTTGATACCATTGTAAAGTCCCTTTCTAGATTGAAATGATAATTTTTTTCCAAACACTTAATATGACATATTTCATTTGTCAATTAAGTAAATGTAAATTGAGTTTGCAAAGTAACGATTTATGAGAGAAAGTCATGGAAGTTCATTCTGATTTCAATCATACAACATATTCAATCAATAAGACACCATACTGATTTTGTATTTTCATGAACAACAATTAATTGCAAGGTTTATTAGTATAAGAATTGAGTGATTATACAATATACTGCCCATAATTTTAAATTAGAACTATAACAACTTATATTACACCTTCTAAACTGATTTCAATGGCCTTCTAAGATTTCCAAGAGCATAGTAATATTAATCAGACTCCCAAAGGCAAACAACAACACTATATATTTTAGATTCCAACGTTATCATACCCAAAAATTCACTAGTATTAAGAGGGAAAGGTGCTTATATGAACAATAGAGAGTTTTACAAACATATCATTCAACTGAAGCTAACATATATTGAGCAGAATTGACTGATGGAGATATATACAGATTTAAAGGAGTGCAAATAGCACATTTAATGTAATTTACAGAATATGAAACCCCTCCCAAACTAGTTTCCAAAACATACATACTCAGAAAATACCCCAAGACTGATTCATGAATATATTTCACATAATTCTTCTATTTGCAGGGCAACTATTCTCATTTACAAGATACAATCTACCCAGATTTACACTAAGTTCTCTCTATCTCATAAATACAAGTGAAATCAGACCTAGGAATACATTAATAACATATGCAAGAGTTATCAAACCTGAGAATCGACATTAATGGACACCAATGAGCTTGAGTTGGGTTCGAAACTGACCATAATTGCTTCTCAGACCACTTATTGTAGCATACAATCTTCACATCACTTTTTGAGATGTTTATAGCCCTTCAACAATAGATTTTGACTTAGTACTAAATAGCCACGACAATAAGAGAAATGCATTCTCATCCACCTCAAAGCCTTGACTAAATTTCATCTTTGAAATAGATCGATTCTCCTCCAAATTTGGTTGCTGAAAGTGACCATTAAATTTGCTTTGAAATACATGCAGGAACCTTGAATGGATTTCTCAACAATTTCCAATTAGGGCAAATAGTTGCACTGTCGAAATTGGTGCCCTAGGGTTTTCAAACCCACAGTCCCAAGAAGCTTCAGAAAAGCTCTCCAATGTAATGGGAAAATAACTTCCAGCATGAGAGAAATTATCTCCTTCTTTCCCCTTTTACAGAACTCCTTGAACTTCTAGAAAGATCCAAAAAGAGTGTTCAACAAGCTTTTAGAAGAATATTATAATGTTCCTTGATGTGACCTTCCAAGAAGAGTGTTGAACATTTTAGAAGAATATTCCTTGATGTGACCTTCCAATATTTTATTTTTTACTTAAGTCACTTTTTGAGGATATATTAATAAAGTGATTTAATAACCTTTATTATTTTAATTGAGTCACTCAGATTAAATTAATTAAAAATAAAGTTACTTTTATGATTTAATCTAGTTAAATAACTTTATAAATAATTAATTTAATACCATTCCCTTAATTCACCTTTAGCCCTCGGAAATAAGGGCTAATGACCCGCCTGAGTGGTTAGAAGGGGACATTACACATGCCATGGGATTTATGGAAATGGAATAATTTTTGCAATTGGTGGTCTCTTATGATTACTTGATAGAATTCAACTCTTGCTAAGATTTCTTAAGTTTATGCCCTAATTTTTTTTAATAGAGGCATGAAGACTCTTCCAAATCATTTTTCAAGGACTGCTAGAAAACTTGTCTTGGCCTAAGGACAAATCAAAATACAAACTCCTCATTCAAGATTCTAAATCCATCTAAACTATTATTATTTAATTTTTGTATAAATGTTGCATGAAATTAGGGTGAAGAGTTTTGAACCCTTATGAAAAGATTGGAAATGGTATCTTAATACCCCATTTCACAATTCCAAACCTCACAAAAGATAGGCTTAATTGTCTCCACATTTTCTTATTGTTTAGAAGCTTAGTAAGAAATGGGTCTTAAGGTCATCGACTTAAATATGGTCATTTCTAAACTAAAGCTTGTTCCCTTTGTTTGGTGTATTATCTGCCAAGGTTTTCCTATTAGCTCTAGGTTGAACCATTTGGGAATGGTTAATTTGTTATCCTTTCTGTGTATAGCAAGAAACTGTCAAGCACCTTTTTCGGTTTTGCACCAAAACCCGGTCTACTTGGAACTAGATCCGTGACTTCTTTAAGCCTTTCAAACTTGGGTATTTTTCCTAGCATATGATTCTTTAAGGGTATTTGCCCAAGCTTCTTGTAAAGTTTACCCATATATGACATGTGTTTAGAGTGGAAATCTTGTTCAACAATTAGTAAATTCCTCTTTTCAAGAAATTCTATTGATATTCATTTCTTTATGCATAGCAAATCCATATTTAGCTCTAATATTCTCATATAGATACAAGTGCAAACCCACCTCGACCCCTCCGCTATCTCTCGATGGGGGGGAATTCTAGTTGGGTGGGTAGGGGGGCAATATCTCCTCCCACCCACCTCAAGTTTTAACCCTATGATTCTCGGGAAAGCGATGGGTGGGAGGATAATAGAGTTCAGGTGGGTGGAAGGGATAATAGAGTTTGGGTGGGTGGGAAGCAATAGGAAAGGGTAGGAGGATATAGGGGGTGGATGGATATATGATAGTTACTCCTAAAGTCGCTCACCACACACATTTCTTGATCATTGAAGTAATGCACCTTATATAGGGGAGAGGGCCAGTAGTTGTGCGGGCTAACTTTGTCAGCATGTAGCAATTGACTGAAATATCGTAGAACCTTCGTTTTTTTTTTTTGAAATGTAGACTAGCCTCTTATTTATCTATAACTAAGGTTTGGAGGTGTGACTCATCGTGCAACTCACCACATCAGCACATCTATTGAGAAGTGTCTAAAATTTGCATTTTTAAAGGTTCAACCAAAACTTAATCATGGGAGCCCTAATAGTTGAACAAAAAAATATCATTTGTTGTTTGTAGAATATCATATTTTTATTTAAAATAAAAGCAATATACAACTTAAATGGACCAAATACCTATGGATAACCATAAATTTTTTATATCTCTACCTTTTATATTCAACACATATGGACCAATAGTTGAACACAAAAAAATATTTGTTGTTATAAAAACAACACATAATTATTTAAAATACAACTTATATCAAACAAAAACGGACCAATAGTTGAACACTGTTTTTTTTAAAAAATCCTTCACATTTAATGAAAAAATACATGTTTTTTGTTGTACTCACCTTTTATATTTGTGATAGCACAATCTATTAATATAAAATACTTCAATGCTTGTACATTGCTACCCCAATAGTTGTACACATAAGAACAATATGTTTTCATTATGATAACAATACTTGTTTAAATGAGCGTCTTATTTTATTAAATGAGCATTTTATTTTGTAAATGATACACTTATAGTGGATAGTTATGATATTTTATTTGAGACAAAAAAATACTTATTTCACTTCTTCATGAATGTATTTATGTTTTTTTAATATAACATTTAGAGGTTATCATGTGTTCAAGTATGGGTCCATTTTTTATCAATATTTGGTTATTTTTTATTTACATTTGAACTATTTATTTACAATATATAGTATAAATATGTGGTAAGACTGGATATTATAATCACGATTGACTGTACGACTATTGGACCCTGCACGACTACTGGGCCCTCTCCCCTAGTTATTCTTTCTGAAGAATTATGTACTTCTAAGACAGAATATTGCAGCGTCCAGATTAATAGACTCACAGCGAATTGGTTTTTGAATGAGTGGTTTTATTCCGAATTGATTTCCTAGTCATGACCTGGAATTCTGTAAAATAATCTCTCCTAATTTATGTAGTTTTGTACTGGCAAAAACATATTGTGCGGTGTAGATTCATGTGGGTAAGACTCGTAATCTTAAGTAAACAAGAATTGTATTCAATCAATAAAATGGAATTTTGTTCGTTGTTTTGAAGATTTTCATTTTCTTTTTTAAGAAGCATCCCAGGACCAAATTTGCTTGTCCAGCACACCGACATAATAGAATGTTGGCCAAGAAACCAAGAGACCTTTGTTTTCCTTTTACATGCCAGTCACCTCCTGCTATGGAACTAAGAAACGTTTGTTTCCTTTTATATTTACCTTCGACCAAGAAATAAAGAGATCTCGGATTCAAGACCTCTTGATATCTCAGAGAGGCTGCATACCAATTCTATGTGTTATAATGTCTTAAAGAAACCACTCTAGTATATTTAAGAAATGATGATTCAATGTACTTAAAAGAAATGAAGAGATAGTCATTTAAAATCATTTCAAAAATTTAAGAGATCATCCTCTAACTTTCATTCTTTCATTCAAGACACTGACAAAGTTCTTATATTTTTATCTAATTTTACATTCCACATTCATTCTTGAATAAAAAACCAAGAGATATCTTGATCTACATATCACATTCACAATCCTCATCTCATTCAATGTTCCTCATTCACATTAAACCAAAAAACTTAAAACAACCTTATTCCATTGTACATTATACTTTCACATTCAATTGTCTCATTCCACATTCCACACATATCAAATAAGAACCCAATAGAACCTCATCTCACTGGACATGACATAAATTCAACCAAGAAACCAAGAGATCATTATCTCATTATACATTTTGCATTCAAATTTGGTTAAGCAACCTTAATAAGAAGGGACTATTCTATCAAAATACCTATTTTTTTCACTTAATTACTATTTTGTCAAAATTATCAATCCAAAAATGGATACATATCATAATCAAAATGTTGATGTTACATCCATTGTGAATTAAAAAATAATTTTAAGATCATCTTTACAAGGATAACACGTTTTGTTGATTTCAAAGTAGAGGAACTTGCATACAAGTCAAAATTAGAAATTATATGATCTAGAGAATCCTAGCAAAGAAGTGTGACACATGTGTAGGTTTCTAATCTGAGTGATTTCCCTTTAAATATTTCCAATTTTCCACTTTCTATAGGTAGCAAACCCATCCAATACCAAAGTGAATGACTCTATGCCATACAAAAAATTACAAATACCATGAAAAATTCTTCAGTTACCTGAGTTAACTTGTCAAGAACACAATGAACATGCATTAATCTTAGGTGGTGAAATTTATAATTTCTCTTTAGGCCAAATAGAAGGTTGAAATGTGAAGGGATTTGAAATCTATTTTCAAATTTCATACATTAATTTTTGTGTTTGGAGGCCAAAGGGAAATGTGGAAGTCTTTATCAAGAAATTTTGAACATGAATCAAAGGATAGCACTCATATTTTTCTCTTAGAGTAAAGTTCTTAAACATTGTTGATACCATTAAGCATTTTTTTGGGGCTGCATCTTGCAGGTTGCAATGTAGGTTGTACAATACATGTTTTGTATGGTTTTTTGGTTCAGTTGGTTTCATTATGGTCCTACTAAATATTTAAACTTTATTTTTGATAATGGAAAGAACAATATATTCACCTCTCTTGCTAGATTTTTCCCTTCATTTAGGGTTCATATAGTTTATATTCATTGTCTTGATCATTGGATTGTATTTTTCTAGTTACCTTTTGTTATTCCTATGCTCTTGGTGATGATAAGTGGGTAGTTACATGTATATGCTAATCATGGTGGATTCACTAACTAATGAATACCACAACATACCCATTCATATACAAGGGATTTAATAATCACTATAACTTTAATGTATTATATATTTTTTATCAATTGATCAAGGGGATGAATTAATTAAGGTATAAAGTTTGATACTTGAGTGTTCCATGTAGATGGTGAAGGGTAGATAGTATTGATAATAATCAAACTTGTTTAAAAATAGCTTATAAGAATGAATATGGGGAATAGTTACCTAGTACCAAGTTTTGTATTTCACAAATCTTAATAAACTAATAATATTTCAAATATTTAAATTTAAAAAAGGCACTTCAAATATATGATAGAAAAATAGATATAAAATTATTAAATACAAAAGAGGTGGAAACAAGCATATATTTTAATTCTCATATAAAATGGGATGTTCTTGTACATGGTCAAATAAAGGATATTTAAAATTAAAAAGGTGTAGTGGGAGGTATGTTATTAATCAAATATTATAAAGTGAATTAGAAATTTAGGTTTTATTTAGTACCCTATGAATGAACATGATAGGAAATAATTTTATATAATGAATTCCCCATGATGTTAAGTGGAACTAAGTATGATAAAATAAACTTAAATAACTAAGAGGTATTATGTGAAACCACACATAGAGTTCATGTTATTGACAAGTTGTTTGGGAGTATCTCACTTATTTTATGCATCAAATTTGGTATTGGAGAAGGTTATAAACACCTATAGATTAAATTTTTTGGTAAATTGGTGGGTTTTTTGGGTTATGCTCACCATATTATCTAGTGGAAGCAAGGATTTGAACAATTTTGAACCGAAGATATTGAAATAGGGTAAATGTTTTGATTATGGTAAAGATAGGAAGGGCCCATACCCATTATAGATCATCCATAAAGGTAAAAGAAAAATTAATCTCACCAATGGTTAGACTAGGAAAAATAACAAACAAGACAAGTCTCCCAAACAATAAGGAGACCAACATAGCTTTTGACTAGAGTGAGGAACCAAATACAAGTTTTAGAATGACCCAAAACCAACAAAAAAAATCAAGGAGGCTTGAACCCAAACTTCAAAAAGGCCTCAAAGTATGGGTAGGGCGAGATCAGAGGCACAAATTAGTATTCGAATCTAGTGAGCTTCCAATCACATCATCAAAATTTCTCTTAATCTTGCTAGAAAAACCATCCAAACTAAAGAGTTTAGAGGATGATTATCTTTCCCCTTCATAGTAGAAAGAGAAAATCAGGCAAAAATTTCCCTTTGAACTGCATAAAAATATGAACATCCCGGTAAAAAAAAGAGAAAAGACTAACATTATGGAAGTGGTTTAGATGAGATAGATCATAATGCAAATTTTGATCCCAAACATTGAGATTGGCATGAAGTTTAACATTGTTGGTTAACTCCACCCCAACCTCTATAAAAACATGAAACCTAGCAAATACGAAGCATGATCTATTCTTCATGACATCATCCATGGTGATGAGATGGTCAAAAAAATCAACAATAATTTAAATGATACATTCAACCCAAAATTTCAATGGGAATTTTGGGAGGTGAACCCAAATGGGAGATAAATTAATCTTACTAGAATCAAACCAATCAAACCAATTTTGTAAGTAAAGAAATTCATTTCCTAGAAACCAAGAACCTCCCAAGAGAACTCGAGAGAAAATTGTGGTATCATTGAAGGAGAAGAGAAGAAAAGCATTCATCATAGCCTAAACAAACAATAGCCCAAAGGTAGACTAACATTCGAAAGCTTGCCCAAACATGAACAACGTCAATATTAGGCCTTTGACACAAAAATCTACCGATGAGAGCATGTTGCAAGCCTACCAAGGCTCTACTTAGACAAGCATTAGAAAAAGGAAGAGCATGGGTCTCACAATCTGAAATATCATTACCATCTCTAGGATTCATTTATGTTACAAAAACAATAGAATCACAAGACAAAGGGGGCCCAACACCATTAGGGTGATTCTCCAACATAGTAGGAGACATAGGGTGGCACTTGGCTAGAGTAACAGAGCAAGAATCATGGGATCCCCAACCAAAGCTAGCCCCAAGAACCAGAGGTTCACTATTAGTAACATTATCCAAAGCTATTGTACAAGAAATGGTAAGCAAGCCAACATTAGGGGTGAGAGGAACATTCTCACCCAACAAAAAACCCCTCCTTAAAGGAAACCCTAAATCCCCATAACCAGAACAAGCAAGGGCATAGTCAGAACTAGGAGCAACCACTCCACCAATAGACTTAAAAAGAGCACGCTTGAGGAGGAAAATCTAATGTGCCTCTAGCCATAAGTAAGAGAGAGGGGAATCATCCTCAGAAGATAAAATTTGAGCAACCCTAGCCTCTTCAACTTCTCTTGCACCTTTAACATCCCCATTCCATCTATGAACATCCCTTCTATTTGATGATAGTTGTGGTACAACTGTTGTCACGCCATTTCAGTCTCTGGAGAGTGTTTAGGACCAGTTTCCAATGGTACCTTGTTTTTCACCTTCTGTTATGATTGGGCATGCTCCTGATTGGTTTGTGCATACTCGTATTTCATCTTGTTTTTCATCTTCTAAGGTCTTGGAGACACATGAGTTGATTTCAAAGACATCATCTGGAATGGGAAGCATACCCGTATTTATATTTGGTTTTGTTTCTTCTGAAAGGGAGACAAGTTGTTTTTCGACATCGGATCATGTTTTTTCTTCAGGCACTTACCATTTTTCTAGGTGATTACACATTGTGGTGGGGCTATATAGTCTCCCTCTCTCTCTCTCTCTCTCTCTCCCTCTGATGGGGGGGCCATTGATTGTATATACATGATGTATGTAATCCTTGGGGGGATGTGATTGAGTCGTCCACCCATGCATCAATTTTTGTTTTTCTTTTATCTCTTTTGGAGAGGGGTTTTTCTCCTTTTCTCCGATTGTGAGAGATTTATTTTTGTAGTTGTAAATGGGTACCTAGCATGGTTGTGTAGTCAAAACCCATATTGCATTTTGCATCTTCATTCTCCCTAAGTTGCACTTAAAGAGGGGTGTTAGAATAAATAACACATTTAATCTTATGTTTTAACTTAGGCATAATAGTTTGTAATTATTCTTTTGTAGTTTTTATCGTAGGGTAGTTTTTCACCCGTCTATGTTTTTCACAGCTTTAAAACCCTGTACCATTTGTAAATTTATTCATCTCATATTTCATTTTCTCTCTAGTGAAGTAGCATGGTGCTCCTCTCTATCTTGTGAGGGTTTTATGTAGTTGATTTTTCCTAGGTTATTCACTCTAACATATACATATATGTTACCAAATGTACATGTGGAGAAACCCTTGTGGAAAAAAACCCAACACCTAAAAGATTCAAGATTGTATTAATCCTTAAAGGAAGAAGTAAATCAATGTGATATATTATCCCTTTAGCATAATAGTAATATGAAATCATAAGTGTACCTATATATGCCTCCATACATAGGAGAATAAGAAACAAAACCCACAAATGGTTTCTCAAAATTAAGACCTAAAACTATGATCCACGACTAAAATTGAGCATTCCAAATTTAGTCATGATCAAGGCACCCAAAATAGTAACTCCTCTTAGACCCCTTACACATCATAGACCAAGATCCCAACCATAATCACTCCATGAGGGAATTTATTTACTTGTAACAATACCAAGTATATAGAAGATGTTCTTACAACTCCCAATGTTGATCAATCTAGTGTAACCTCCATATTTAAACTATTTTTTATAAAATAATCAAAATACTATAAATAAAATAAAAACAAAATCAATAAATCTCCCTCTCTCACATGGGCACCCATATTAACCCATTGCATGATGTTTGGAGATAGACAATATTTATCGTCTTCATAATTAAATATAACTAATTAAGACTAGGAATATAAGTTGAATGGTGTTCGTTAGTCTGAATTTCTCCCAGTTAAAATTTGCATTACAAAGACAAATAACAACTAAATATATTCTTTGGCAGAAAATTTTGTGACTACATGTATGGTCCTCAAGGTTCTAGGAAGTGGAAAGTTTAGGAATTATGCTGCCCCCTCTCTCCGGGATTGATACTGTTGGCTAGGACTTTACAAGACATCCTTTCCCTAACAAGAATTCCCATATCAAACATGGAGGATGAGTTCTTTTGGGTTAAGGAATGTGTAGGAGTTTATGGTGAAATACTCAAACACCCCAGGATCACCTGCAAGACAAAATAACTTCCACAAGAGAGAAATGACAAAAATATTATGCTATCATTAAGATGCAAGAATTCCAAATTAAATATGGAAAAGTACATATGAAGTCTTGCTTATATAGGCAAGGTTGAGATGTAGTATTTAATATGATGTTGACATGTGCCATAATCTTATGATATGTAACAACTAACTAGCTACTTAGGAAATGATGCCAGATAAGATAAGACTTCTAGAAAAGACAACTTATCCTTCTAGAAGGAATCTTATATCCTAAGAAAACATGTGAACCTATCACCTAGGAATATAATTAAATGTGTAAGTAAACTTATGTACTTGTGTAATTAAATAATTAATTACACCAACACCCCCATAAGTGTAACTTGGGAAGGAAATTATTATGCAAATGATGCAAATATGCAATGATGGGTCCCGACTACTAGGCCATGTTAGGTACCCATGTACATATGTAAATGAAATCTCTCACAAATGGAGAAAATGAGAAAACCCGGTGGGACAAAACTCCTCCCCAAAAGAGAGATGAAATACAATAATGATATCCATCACAAATCCAATCAATCTCCATCCACACAAAGGATGAAAAGAGAGACCATTTAGGCCCCATAATGAGATAACCTGTTGCAAGAGAAGCACTAGAAGTACAATGTGGAGTAACACCAAAACCTTGAATGTGGCAAGCAAGGAAAGATACTTTTGTTTGCTACTGAAACCATATGCGAGTCACTAATTGACTCAAGGTGGAATCATTATAAAGCAACAACAGACCTGATGTCGAGGAACACTGGAAAACTCACAAACTGGCACAACTCTGGAATCTATGAAGCAACAGTTGATTGGCAAATGATCTGGAATTGAAATGAAGTGCATAGAAAATGCAAACCTAATGCACAAAAAAAAAAAAAATAGTGCATGCACTGATGAATGTTCACATCTGCCTCCATGATGAAAATAACCTCAAATATCTGTAGAGGATAAAATCTGAAAAAATGGTTTGCACTACTGTGAAGTGCTCAAAACTAGCTTTCCATCGATATCTCGTTTGCAAAAAAAGGACACTATGACCAAAAGTTATGAATTTTTCAAAAAAGTTGAATTTACCTTGTAGAAAATGAGTTTTCTAGAAAAACAAGTTTACTTTTGATTTGATTTCTGAAAAATCTACTCACTGTTTGTAGACAATAATAGAAACTCGGAAATACTTTGAAGCTAAAATCAATACCCAGAAATCATTTTTTGACCCAGCAAGCAAAAGATGAGAAAATGATTTTTTTAAAACCTTTAGTCAGGAGAAAAATGACGCTCGCTACTTTTTGTTCAGCAATTTCCTCTAGATTTGTCCAAGATATGCAAAATTTAAAAGATACCCATTTGAGATTTTGACATTGGCTACAAAACCCAGAAATTGTTTTTCTTGCAAATGAGTGGAAAATGGATTTTTGAAGCAAAAATTAAAAAAAAAACGGGTCCAATAAAAACGGTTGGATCCAAACCCTTGCATATTTGACAATATGCTAGATTTTGATGAAATAAAAGTTGATCTTGACTTTCTTTGATGCCTTGGATTCAATGGCGAGGTTCTCAAGACCCCAAATCGCACCCAACAAAACTTTCACGCCAAGATTAGTCCCTCAAATATGGGAAGAAGTTTGTAGCGCTGAAGCTCTCATACCATGTAAAAGTTTATGGTGAACTCCTCAAACACCCCAAGATCACCTGCAAGACAAAATAACTTCCACAAGAGAGAAATGGCAGAAATATTATGCAATCATTAAGATGTAAGAATGCCAAATTGAATATGGAAAAGTACATATGAAGCCTTGCTTATATAGGGAAGGTTGAGATGTAGTAGTTAATATGATGTTGACATGTGTCATAATCTTATGACATGTAACAACTAACTAACTACCTAGGAAATGATGCTAGATAAGATAAGACTTCTAGAAAAGACAACTCATTCTTCTAGAAGGAATCTTATATCCTAAGCAAACATGTGAACCTATCACCTAGGAATATAATTAAATGCTTAAGTAAACTTATGTAAGTGTAATTAAATAATTAATTACACCAACAGATTGCAAGGGCAACCTCTTTGTCAGGTCAACTTATAGTTTGTTGTTGGACATGGGAGCTCAGAGCAGAGTTTGGAAACAAGTTTGGTACAGATATTTGACACCAAAAATAAATTTATTTTGGTGGACGACATATGCCACATTAGGATTCTAACTTAGGATAACTTAAGAAAAAGGGGATTCCAGATCATGAATAGATGCATGTTATGCAAGAACAATGAGGATCATTTGACCACCTATTACTACACTGTCTATTTATTGCTCAAGTTTGGGATTTGACTTTTGGAAAATTGGGGATCCAATGGACCATGAATGGCGATATAAAAAAAATCATAGAAGGATGGTCTGGCCCCTTTTAACATCCTCTACCTATTGATATTTGGCGTCAAACTCTTCCCATGATTTTCTGGTGTTTATGGAAAGAGAGGAACAACGAAATCTTTATAGATATAGAGAAAAGTCCCAAGGAGGTCTTTGGCATTGGTTTCAGACCCATTTCAGAAAGTGTCTCCATTTACTCTTGGAAACCCCCAAACAAAGCCCCCACAGAGCGGGAGATCAAGATGACAACCTCATTGAACAAAAAGTTGGAGATAAACTCCTTTGATAACTCCAAATCTCCAACTAGACGTAATACAGTTTGGAAAGCCCCTGATACTGGTTGGAACAAGCTTAATTTTAACGGAGCAACAAAAGGGAACCTAGGTATGGATAGTATTGGTGGCATTATCAGGGACTGCAATAGAAACTTTGTAGCCAAGTATGTTGGTGGTATTGGTATACAAACTTTTATGATAGCAGAGGCATGGGAGCTACTTAAGGGCATCGAGATTGTTGTCACTCTAGGTATAAAAATCTACATATAGAAGGTGACTCTAAGATGGTGATTGGCTTTATTAATCATTATCATTATCAAGGATGGAGTATTAAAGATATCCTTCAAGACATAAATTTTTTGATTTCTAAGTTGGAAAGGTGGAATATGTCTCACAGATCTACCATTAAGGAAATCAAGTGGCGATGCCAACCTTGAATCCTTGTGGAGTCTATCCAAATGTTGGAGAAGACTAGAGACTCTCTTGGTGAATATACAAGGATTTATCCTTGTTGAACAAGAAAATGTTACTATTAATGAAGGGGCCAACTATGTTGATTTGCGCAGGTACATGTGGCACAATACCTCTTGGCCTTGGATAATGTGGAACAAGCATGCATACGTGGTGAAGTTTACATGGGGAGTTTTGCGGTGGTTTGAATTTATGATAATGTATGGTCGGGTTCTCCAAAACTTGTTCTGCTACTCTTATCAAATGTACTGTAATAATATTCACGTTTTCAAGAACGTGTATTTGGCTATGTTTATCTTCAATTTTTTGGATAATTATTGTCTACTCACATTTATCATAGCTCTAAGCTTTGATGTGTTGTACTTAAGTAAATTTAATTATGATCCCATGACCAAAATTTATTGGAGTATGCACTAGACCAAATTTAGCTCTAGACCTTCGGTTTATAATATCTCGATCAAATTTATCATGGCTTTTGGCTTAAATTTATTGTACTTAAGAAAGCCCCATTATGGCCCCACGATGATCAATTTCTTGGATATGACCACTGGCTCGTGTGATCTGTTGGAATCCTTAATTAGCAATGGTCATCCTTGGTTTGGGAATGATGATATTAGGGTGGGTCAATTCACTGGTTGCCATTTCAAAAATTTGCTAACTATGTTTTTTTGGGGAAGTTTTTGGTTTCAATGTGAAGATATGGGAGGCGATATAGTTAGGACCGAGCCCAACTCCAGTGATGAATTTCGCAGGAGCCCTATTGTATGGAATATCTTCATTGAGGATGGGATTGTGCCTCTTATGGAGAATCTGGTGGGTCATGATGAGAAGTTTTTGGCTCTTGAAAAATAATTACTAGAATCAACCGATTGAGAGAGTTGAAAGCAAATTGGCTGCATGGAAGGGGAAGCTTCTTAGCTTGGCTAGGAAGATCCAACTATTGAAAGCATCCTTACAAAATATTCCTATTTACTACTTATCACTCTTCAAAATTCCAACCTTTATAGGGGAAAAGATAGAACAGATTCAGAGAAGATTCTTGTGGTCTAGAACTGAAGAAAAAAATAGACTATCCCTGGTCAGTTGGGAAAAAGTGTGCATTCCAAAAAGGGCAAGTGGCTTGGGGATAAGGAGAATCTCCTTGCTAAATAAATCCCTAACAGATAAAATTGGATGGAATCTCCTTGAAGGCTCCAAAAATTGGGTGAGGATTTTCCAAGCCAAGTACTTGAAGAATAGGAAACCAGGTTGTTTCCTCTCTATGTCTAACTTGCCTAGTGGTTCTACTTTATGGAGTCACCTAGTTAAAATAAAAAAATGTTTTGAAATTGGGGGTTAGAAAGAGAATTGGAAATGGTAAAAATACTGACTTTTGGAAGGACCCGTGGATTGAGACCTCTACCTTGTCTCCAATTGATGAACTAAATCCTCTCAAACAAAGCCTAACCAAAATTTGTGGCAAAAAGGTTTCAGACAATGTTAACTGGGAGATGGATGAACCTAACTGGAAGGAGCTCAAAATGCTATTAAGGAGGTATAATTTAAGAGGTTAGAGATAGATTAATTGGGATCTGACCCTATTAAGGCTGCACAATCTAATTGGGGAGGCTAAGTCATTTGATAGAGAAAGGGAAGATGAATGGGTTTGGAAGGGTAGCTACTTCAGGCTATTTCTCAGTAGAAGAGGCCTATGAAGAATTGGTTAAGCCATTGGTGAATATTAGAGATCATCTCTAGGATAAGGTGTGATTAAAGAACTTGGTACCTAAAATTAATTGTTTCTGGTGGGCTGCTTCACATAGAAAAATTCTTACAATTGACAACCTGGTAAGAAGGGGATTCTAGTTGGTTAATATATGTTCCCTTTGCAATCAGGATGAGGAGTCAATAATGCACATATTCTTTCATTGCTAGTTCTCTAGAGAGGTTTGGTCCTTCCTATCGTTGTTGTCTACCAACTGGGTGTTTCCTCACTCAATGAAGTTGTTTATAGAAAGCTGATCAAATTGCCCATTTTATCATAATGTTTTTGTTGATCTTTGGAACCAAGTTTCCCCCTTTGTTACTTGGGGAATATGGAATGAAAGGAATAATAGGATATTTAGGGAAGTGGAGAGAAGCAACAGTGAGGTTTGCATGGTAATAAAAACACAAATTAAGGAAAATATGGAGGTTGGAAGATATAGTTTCTCCAAAGTTTGGCCTAACTACAAAGAGATGATGATAAAGTAGATTTGGGGCATTAATAAGGATCTTACTGTTGGCCTTGTTGTTGCACAAAACTATCGACCTGTCAATGCCCGATACAAGCATTAGTTAAGATCCACAGGAGGCGGTTAAACCACGTCGTGAACCCAAAGGGAGATGTTGGTGGTTAGTCCAACAATCCCCGCCTCAACATCACCCAAGGGGTTCAAACCCATGACCGACTTTGATACCAATTGTTGGCTTTCCATTGCACCAAAAGACCGACCTGTCAATGTTCGATACAAGCGTCAGTTAAGATCCACGGGAGGCGGTTAAACCATGTCGCGAACCCAAAGGGAGATGCTGGCAGTTAGTCCAACACTTACTAACTTCAATTGGACCAAGATTCTAACTAGAATGTCAACAATGTGGACCCATCCTTAGAAAGATTGGATAAAGTGTAACTTTGATGAGTGCTCCAAAGGAAACCCAAGAATAGCAAGGGCAGGGGGTTTGCTCAAAAACCACAAAGGGGAGTGCATAGTGAGCTTCGATGTTAACTTGGGTGTTTGTTCCGATAAAAAAGCTAAGGCTATTGATTCAAGACCCTTAAGGAGTACAAATTTAAAAAAATTATTCTAGTAGGGGACTCTAAGCTTATTGTGGATATTTTGAATGGAGTGGCTATGCCACCCTAGAAGCTAAAAAGTATAATTGACAAGTTTTTGGACCTGAAGAGTTATTTCACCAAATGCAAGGTGCAACATGTTTACAAAGAATGCAACAAATCTATTGATTGTTTTGCCAATGAGGTGTTGAGGTGTATTGGGTGGACCCATTGGATAAATAATAACATGTTGAAGTCTTTAAGAGATATGATTTTAAATGAAAAATTTGAATTACAATTTACAAAGATGAAGTGTTGAAGATGTGTGGGAAGCATGGGAGACCTTATGTTTTTAAAGGCTTTCAGATTAATGATGCTATTGGGGGTATAGTGTTGTATTCTATGATCTCATTTGGATGTAAAATTAATTATTTTTTCCTTCTCGAGGTGATCAAGGATCACATGGAGATTTTTAAGTTGCGAACGGATGTCAATTCTAATCGTTTTGATATGCCTAATGTCATCCCTCCCTATATTCGTAAAGATTTGCAAGGTATAAATATTAATGTGATGTTTATTACTTGTAATAAAAATGATGAGATCGTGGTGCCAGGAATTGTGTCGTCGGCTTCCCCTAAAAGAAACTTCTTGATTTCTCATTTTTTATGGGCTTATTTTGTTACTTTGAGTAAGAGTGTTTTCTGCAACATGGGTAGAGAGCCAAAGAAGTGGGTGGTTATGAGGAATAGCTCACAACAATCAAAAAAATTGTAATGTTAAAATGGGTGTGCCAAGGAAGCACACAAAGCCTCCTAATTGCTAGGAACTTAAGTAGAATGTGGACTTGTGGAGGTTATTTGAAAATGTGGGCATGGTTCCTTTCTTTGAAACTATGAAGGGCTACAATGAGAATCTAACAACCAAGTTCACCAATTTGTGGAGGAAAGGAAGTGTTGCTATCGGAGCGGTCAAGTTTGAGGTGACGACGAGGTTCATAGTGGAAGCAACTGGGTTACAAAATCAAGGAATAAAGGTGGATAAGAAGAGTGAGGCCGACTACCATAATTTTTTGGACACGTTTCTGCATGACGAGGAGAATTTGAAACAATTCCAAAATGGGTATGCTAGGTGTAACGTCGAAAAAAGGGTCTTTATCCTCTTTCGTGCTTGTTTACCTCCTTGCAGATTTTGGCTTAGTTTGGCCTTGATTTAGTGTCGTAATGTGGATAAAACATTCACATTAGGACTTAGGCCCTTGTGAACTAGTGTACTTTAATGATGCCTTGTAAAGGTGTTGTAAAGTTTTGTAACACACTTTTCTAGGATTTCTAAGCATAATTAACTTTATTTCCATCATAATTTCTCTTAGCCTTGCCTTATTTGGTGTGTTGTAAAGTGTGTAACACACTTTCACATTCCTCTAGGCTTTTCATTAATAATTGGGCTCTCTTATGCTTTAATTGGCCCGTTTTTGCATCCACAAGCCTTATTTTGGTGCATTTTTTAGGATAATCCCAACAAATGGCATTTAAAACATCAAATCCCGAAAAACCCACCCCAAATTCCTAAGGTGGGACTCATTCACCATTCTGGGTGAATGAGTCCCCTTAGGTGGGACCCATTCACCCAAGGTGGTGAATGAGTCCCCCTTAATTCAAAAATCAAAATTAATTTAAATCTTTGGCGAGATTTTATTCTCCAAGATCCAATGGGCGGGTGCATGGAAATGGGTAGCAATTCCGTGGACACCCTAAAAAAAAAAAGTTGAAAACCATAACGCGAGCATGTTATAACGCACTCGCGTTATGTCTTCCATTAAACCTAGGCAAGGTCTCGGTGGCTACAACTACAAAGACATAATGTGAGCACGTTATAACGCGCTCATGTTATCAACTATTAAAAGCAAAAAAACAAATGCAAATCTCTCATTTGTATTTTGACTGGTTTTTTTGTTGCACCCGCGGCCAAAAACCCCAGAATATCGCACTCGCGTTCTAGGAGGAGAATTTCTTCGCGAAGAATCCGTATTTCTTCACAATGATGGCACCACGATGATGAGGAGTTGTAAGAGGTAAGGATTCTATGGTTTTTGTTTTGAATTTGTTAGTTTTAGGTTGAATTTGATATCTATTTGTTTGAATTTTTAGGAGATGCAAATCAACCTGCAAACCCTCAAAGGAGGACCAACCAAATCCTCAAGATCAAAATCAACCACAACATCAACCTCCTCCACCAATCACTCAACCCCCTCCTGGAACTCAACAAAATTTAATGAGTGAAATTGAGAACAACAAAAAACAAATTGAGGATTTGATCAATAGGTTGAGTGATCCAAATGGTTCAACCATAGAAAGAATGACCCTAGCAAATTCATTGAAAGATATGTTAACAAACGTAGATTCAATTAGCAAAAAAATAACTAGATGGGAAGATAGGAGGCAGGCGGCTAGGGACTATTATGAAAATAAACTATCATACAAGGATGTGAAAGATTTAAAAATCACAAAAGGTGATTTGTGCTCATTATTCACCGACCCACGCAAAAATCAAAATCTTACCCTCAATGCGAAGAGGTTTCCTATCCATTGGTGCCACCACCAATAGATGAAGGAGCGGTTTTATGATAGGAGGTACATGGTCTTCGATTACCCACCGTGCAACAATTGCGAGGTCCCGCAATATTTCCTTAGGAAACTATACAATGAATTCATATTGAACAAAATCCCAAATTATTTTGATATGAGGGATTTCCAGGGGAGAGGTGGGGGGTCAGCTCAGGATAGAGCTGGTGCATAGCCGGATCCTACGCAGCAAGGTAGACGAGCTCTCGCTAGGCCACCTCATGAGCACATTGTTATGCCTTCTGCCATGAAGGAAAGTGTTGACGTAGAGACATTGCAGGCAATTAGCACTTTGACCTAGAGTGTCATCCATCATACTATCCCTATTCTACAACGCCATCTAGGGGAGTCTTCTAGTGGTGGCCTTTGAACACATGTGTGTCAATCTTGCGGGGCTACTTGTTCACATGACCCCACCGACCCTCAGGAGACTGGTACGCAGGATCTGTCTGCAGCTATGGAGATGGAGAGGGCAGCTGACATTTTGCACGAGGCATATGGCATTGATAGTCAGGTAAAAGTTAGTGCATGTGTTCATTGAATTTAATTTATTAGATTTTGATTTTGAAATGCAAGATTAACTAAAAATGTTTTATGATTTTAATAAAATTGCAAGGTCACAGTGTTGAGACTGGATACACCGGCCCTCCACCAACCTATTTTTGTAGTACACCTATCGCTAGGGTATGTAACTAGTAAACAATTATAAGTTTATTGCATATTAATGGCATTGTTTTACGAATGGTAATTTAATATGCAATTTTGGATGTTGAACAGACTAATATTGGAGGTTTTGATGGAACACTTCCCAGTGGCGGTGGATTTACTCAAACCTTCACGCAGGTGATAGAATGAAGAGTTTAACTAATGAATCAAGTACTTAATAGATTTGTGTAGTTTATACATGCACATCGTTGATTACGTTGAATAATTTGTTGTTTTATTTTCAGTTGTTGTGAGATGATACACCTCCGAATGTGACGAGGGCAATGGATATTGGTGTGACATCTGCTATACAATCCTCGATGGCTCTAATAGAAGAGGTATAAGGCAAATTAGTCAATTTTAATTTACATTTATTGTTATAGATGTTAGTTAATGAAAAATCAAACCATTATTGATTCACGTAGTTTTTGTCTATTTGTATGGTTTATACAGGGCTTGAGCATGCCTGAGCATGGGCGTGAGGATATTTCCCTCGTGGAGAGAGATCGTGAGATGGCTGTAAGTGATTATTTTGTCAAATATATCATTTTTTATAATGTAATTTTTATATATTCATGTCTTTACTTCTTATTGTAATATTTAAAACTTCACCATGAACTAAGCCCTAGGAGGAGTAGCAGGAGCACTCCACGAGCGCAGCAAAAATGAGTGATAGACTTATCGCCATCCGAGCGAAAAGAAAAGGGAAAGATTTTATTTCCTACGCATGGAGAGCAATGACTTTTGATTCCAGAGTCCTTTGTTGTATGCCTGCATGGCAGTTTTGTACATATTTTTTATTGGACATATTTGACATTGTATGCCTAGATGGCATTCTCATAAGCCTATATGGCTATTTTGTACATATATTTCATACTTATATCGACATATATTTATGTATGCCTACATGGCTATTTGGTTAATACAAATATCTTATATCGATGCCTGTCCATATTTGCATTCTAAATTGATGGTTCAATAGATATGAGTTACATATATTCAAGTGTATACTTTACAACTTACGTGCATTTAAGTGTATACTTTATGGCTTACATGTTTTCATGCATATACCTTGTATTCGTGCATATACTTTGTTTTAATTTGTGTATACTATGTATTCATGTGTATACTTTTTGAGGCTTATGTGTTTTTGAGCACTTGTACTTCCCTTATTGACATGTACATGTTTGACTTATTCACGTGTATAATTATTAATTGGTTAGCCCTAGCATTGATCTATGTCATCCTCAATGCGTGATCCTTGAGATGGAGTAAGTACACCCTCAAGATCAAAAGGAGTTTCACATGCATTCTTCGTAGGCTCATTTTGGTAGTAAAACCAAAAACCTCTTGCATCATTGAAACACTTTTTTTTTTCCTTTATAGCAGGTCTGAAGCCATTATCATTCTCCATTAGTTCTTCATGTATCCACTCCCCATTAATGGTTGTCTCATGACCTTCATGAAACCAAGCACTTATCTCATTTGTGATAGAAGAAATGTATGAAGATTTATCTTCCTCCTTATGAACCATTCATTATCATGAGAGATGGGTTCTTGTGAACCACTACTGATGAATCATGGGTCAATGAGTTTGACTTGTAAAACTACACTATTGAATCCTAATAGCAATATCACAATATCTATATATCTAAATGTGTTATTTCCTTCAGCTAAAATTTGTGCTTATACTTATGTGATTGATGTATGTTTGTGTATGGGATCATAGTAATTTCTATTTGTTGATGCTATTGTGTCTTTAAGGTTTATTTATTAAAGGGTGCATGAAACAAGTTTTAAATCCTTACAAATCTTTGAATTTCTTAGGTTTTTCTATTTGTCGAGTCTGGGCTCCGAGCCCGAGTCCAAGTCAAAAAATGGCTTGTCAAGTCCGAGGTGAGTCCTAGTCTTGTAACACTGGTGTGAACACATCGAGGAATAATGTATATGCCGATGAAGAGAGAACCCATCCTTGTTTCCAAACAAACCATGGTATAGATATGGTTGGTTGAGATAAAACATCACTCTCCTAGATAGTTCGAACCATAATCTTTCATGGCTACAAACACACCTTCATTATGTGTGTTCTTGATCCTACTGAAGAAATGGTGGAACATGTTGTAGATCAAATATTGCAACCCTAAGTCCACAAGAAGGTTACTTGTCCTGATTTCCGCAAATAAGATTTTCATCCTTTTTGAGTAATGTGAACTATTGATGTTATCTAGATCTTTGAAACTATCTGCAATCATGTGCAATACTATAGAAGCTAGAGCTATATCTAATACTGCAAATGACTGCTCAATGGAATCCTGATAGCAATATCACAATTTGACACATTGTAGAAAATACCTCCTACTTATCAATTGATGAGCTAAAGGGGCTCTATAATGAATGTTTCATAAGGCACAACACTTGCTGAAGGTTTTGCAAATGGGGTTGCAAGCTAAGTGGGCTTAACCTTGGGGAAAAAACTTCGTGGTTAAGCGCTTGAGCTAGAGTATACTGGAATGGGTGACCTCCCGGGAAGGCCTAGTGCCTCACCTTTGTGAGCATCACTTAGATGCAATGAGTGCTAAGTGGGCCATTCAATATCATTTCAAATTTGTTTCTTTAAGCAACTTACAAATTTGCAACTTAAGACTCCTCCAACCTAAGGGATCGATCCGGTGGAACATAGCTCAGAGCAATTCCATGTGTTTCGGTGCAAAAGAGGACCATGCCTAGTGTAAACATACCTATTTAGACGTGTTGGAATAGTCTGCTTGATCACACAAGTTGCAAAATGAAAGTTGCACCACTCTGCAACTTTGCACTGCTTGCATTTGATGCTTTTTCCATCAAGTGAAAACCCGCCACCACTAGAAAACCACTCTGAGATAGCCAAAACTGAGAGAAGTTTTTGTAGACAGGCTCAACGTGATCCTATAGGATCAGATGAGAAGTTTCTAAGCATCATGACATTTGAGTAATAGCATGCTGAAGTTTGAAGCCATTTTGCACTTTGGATCCTTAAGGGATCGATCCAGTGGAACTAGCTCGAAGCGATTCCACGTGTTTCGGTGCAAAAGAGGACCATGCCTAGTGTAAACATACCTATTCAGATGTGTTGAAATAGTCCACTTGGTCACATGAGTTGCAGAGCGAAATTTGCACCACTTTGCAACTTTGCACGGCTTGAATTTGACACCTTTTCCATCAAGTGAAAATCTGGCGCCATGAGAAAACCACTCCAAGATAGCCAAAATCGAGAGAGGTCTTTCTAGAGGGTTCCAACACATTTCTCTAGGATCAGATGAGAATTTTCTAAGCATCATGATATCCAAGTAATAGCATGCTGAAGTTTGCAGCTATTTTGCACTTTGGACCCTTAAGGGATCGATCCGGTGGAACATAGCTCGGAGCGATTCCATGTGTTTCAGTGCAAAAGAGGACTATGCCTAGTGTAAACATACCTATTAAGACGTGTTGGAATAGTCCACTTGGTCACACGAGTTGCAGAGCGAAAGTTGCACCACTTTGCAACTTTTCACAACTTGAATTTAACACCTTTTCCATCATGTGAAAATCCACCGCCACGAGAAAACGACTCCAAGATAGCCAAAACTGAGAGATGTTTTTCTAGAGGGGTCCAATTCCTTTTTGTAGGATTAGACAATAATTTTCTAAGTGTCACGGTATCCAAGTAATAGCATGTTGAAGTTTGCAGCTATTTTCCACTTTGAACCCTTGAGGGATAGATCTGGTGGAACATAGCTCAGAGCGATTCCACGTGTTTTAGTGTGAAAAAAGACCATTCCTAGCATAAAAATACCTATTCGAACATGTTGGAACAGTCTGCTTGGTCACACGAGTTGCAGAGAAAAAGTTGCACCACTTTGCAACTTTGCATGGCTTGAATTTGACACCTTTTCCATGAAGTGAAAATCCATTGCCACGAGAAAACCACTCCAAGATAGCCAAAATCGAGAGAGGTTTTTCTAGAGGGGCCCGACATCTTTCTATAGGATTAGACGAGAAGTTTCTAAGTGTCACGGTATCCAAGTAATAGCATGCTAAAGTTTGCAACCATTTTGCACTTTGGACCCTTAAGGGATCGTTCGGTTGAACGTAGCTCGGAGCGATTCCATGTGTTTCAATGTGAAAATAGACCATTCCTAGCGTAAACCTACCTATTCAGATGCGTTGGAGCAGTTAGTTTGGTCACACGAGTTGCAGAGCGAAAGTTCCACCACTTTGCAACTTTGCACTACTTGAATTTGACACTTTTTCCATCAAGTGAAAATCCGCCGCCACGAGAAAACCAATCCAAGGTAGCCAAAACTAAGAGACATTTATATAGAGGGGCCCAACGCCTTTTTGTAGGATCATACGAAAAGTTTCTAAGTGTCACGATATCCGAGTACTAGCATGCTGAAGTTTGCAGCGATTTTGCACTTTGGACCCTTAAGGGATCGATCCAGTGGAACATAGCTCAGAGCGATTCCACGTGTTTCGGTGCAAAAAAAGACCATGCCTAGCATAAACATACCTATTTGGATGTGTTGTAATAGTCCGCTTGGTCACACGAGTTGCAGAGCGAAAGTTGCACCACTTTGCAACTTTGCACTGCTTGAATTTGACACTTTTTCCATCAAGTGAAAATCCGTCGCCACGAGAAAACCACTCCAAGATAGCCAAAACCGAGAGAGGTTTTTCTAGAGGGGCCCAATTCCTTTCTGTAGGATCAGACAAGAAGTTTCTAAGTGTCATGGTATCCAAGTACTAGCATGCTGAAGTTTGCAGCCATTTTGCACTTTGGACCCTTAAGCGATCATTCTGGTTGAACGTAGCTCGGAGTGATTCCATGTGTTTCAATGCAAAAAAAGATATGCCTAGCATAAACATACCTATTCGGACACGTTGGAGCAGTTAATTTGGTCACACAAGTTGTAGAGCTAAAGTTGCACCACTTTGCAACTTTGCACTGCTTGAATTTGACACTTTTTCCATCAAGTGAAAATCCGCCGCCACAAGAAAACCACTCCAATATAGCCAAAACCGAGAGATTTTTTTCTAGAGGGGCCCAACGCCTTTCTGTAGGATCAAATGATAAGTTTCTAAGTGTCACGGTATCCGAGTACTAGCATGCTGAAGTTTACAGCCATTTTGCACTTTGGAGCCTTAAGGGATCGATCCGGTTGAACATAGCTCAGAGCGATTCTACGTGTTTCGGTGTGAAAAAATACCATGCCTAGCATAAACATACCTATTCAGATGCATTGGAGTAGTTAGTTTGGTCACATGAGTTGCAAAGCGAAATTTGCACCACTTTGCAACTTTGCACTGCTTGAATTTGACACTTTTTCCATCAAGTGAAAATCTGCCGCCACGAGAAAACCACTCCAAGATAGCCAAAACCGAGAGAGGTTTTTTTAGAGGGGCCCAATGCCTTTCTGTAGGATCAGATGAGAAGTTTCTAACTATCAAGGTATCCGAGTACTAGCATGTTGAAGTTTGCAGCCATTTTGCACTTTGGACCCTTAAGGGATTGATCTGGTGGAACATAGCTCAGAGCGATTCTACGTGTTTCGGTGTGAAAGAGGACCATGCCTAGTGTAAACATACCTATTATGACCTGTTGGAACAGTCTGCTTGGTCACACGAGTTGCAGAATAATGTGTACAAATTGTTTACATGACCTTTTTCACATTGTTTACATTTCAAAATTCAAAGTTTACAAATTTTCCTACTCAAGGCATTTACAGAACAAGGTGCTACTACACCAAACATGAACTCCAACCTTACAATATTTGAGTATATCTCATTATGTAATTAAATATTATTACAATGCCTCTGGCACTTTGTTCTCTCAATTCTTTTACAATGTCACTCATACATTCAAGATTCCCTTTAAATGTCTACATCATAGGTGCTCATTATGAGGTTAACTTCAAATGAGTAACTTGAGATTCCCTCGCTAAGCTTCACATGTTCTCTTATAATGGCTTGAAATCAAAATTGAGATTTGTCAAAATCATCAAAATAAGTATGTTGCATTGCTTTTTTGGTTGAGATTCTCTTTGATGGCTCTTAAATCAGCATTTTCTGCAACGAAAGATCAATCAACCCTTAGTAGTTTACTTACAAATACACAAAGTAAAAGAGAAAAAGAAAGAGCATCCAAAATGGAAATGAAATAAAAATATATGGAAGACACTTACAGATGTTGCATGTAGGCATCAAAATAAGGATGTTGCTTTGCTTTTCTAGTTGACATTCTCTTGGATGGCTCATATATCTGCATTTTTTGCAAGGGGACACCAATCACTATAAAGGAAGATGATAGCATTGGCATCAAACAAATTAATGTGCATACACGTATAAATTAATAAGAACCAATGTGCATATACTTACAAATTAATCCAACGAACCATCCGGGTCTACTCTACTCTTTATTGTGTCAAGTATTGCCTCATGGTCAGATTCATAGACCTTCCATAATGTCCCATTCAAAGGTCTACCCCCATATTTGGTCAAATTAACATTGGATGCCACGACAAGGTTTGAGTAATGAAGAATCTTACGATGCATGTCAAAGTCCTGAAATAGCCAACGTTTAACACTTGAATGTGGGTACCATCTAAGCCATGTTCCAGTAACCACAACTGAGCCTGTAGGGTATTCAATGTTTTCTCCATCTATAACTGGGGCCTCCAATTTCTTTGTGGTCTCAACACAATGAAACAGGTAATAGTATGTTCCCTCTTCATTGTCTTCATCTGCAATAACTACATAAACATGCCCTGCATTGATATGTGCAAAAAATCTCTTGAAATTTGTCAACATTACGAATACAGTACAAAGTAAGATCTTACAATATGGAATTTCAACAACTAAGAAAGTAGATATATCACCTCGTTGAACTAGATCTGATATGTGGTCAAAGTCAACTGATGATTCTATCTATGTCAATTCCAATGCCATCGAAGGGTCATACATGTGAAGTGGGCTAAGATAACTTGTGAACCATTTGTCAACCCACTCCCCTGACTCACAATCATTCCAGTCTTGCATTGTACATGAAGAACAAAAGCATGTCATCTTTCATGTATCGATACTCCATGAACCTATATTTGAGCTAAGGAAAGAGTGTACCTCACTCGATCCTATTAGTGTACAACAGTCTTCATATGGTGCAATGTTAGTATCATCCATCAACCAAAAAAATCTATGAACTGAAGATGTACCTTCATTACCTAGACCCATCAAAGCATTACACCACTTGATGATTGATTTTGCATCTGTCAACTTTTCACTGTCTTTATACTTTAACTCTTCTTGTGCTAATGCTCTTTTCATGCATGCTCCCCCTTTCCATGTCCAGCCTCACAAAATTTCCACATATGTTGAACACCTGTAATGACATGCATCCTGCACAACCAGTAGAACATGTGCGAGTTCTTGAACTGTGCTGCACAGTTATCAGACCATATTATATGTTGATTGTATTATATGCCCCTTTGATCCAAACCACTGTAGAACATCTAGAAGCAACCTTGCACGAACTCTGGAGAATGTGTGCAATCATCACTAATGTAAAAGTGGTACTCCCTCAATACCTCCCTTTCGTGAACTGTACTATCAGATGCATGAATGAATGTTATGTGCACAAATATCGAAACCTATGTGGAGTTGTAATACTATGACTGCACCTCACATTGTGGCTGTAGAGTGTAGTTCTCTGCAAAGTCAACCACGGATACTATGCTTCCAAGTAGAAAGGTGTCCTTGCATAGCTTGAACTGCGTGTCCAACCATCAGGCTCTATGGGTATGCATTGCATACTCAGATAGTATACTGTCACAAAATGTGGTCATAAATTTATACACTGGAATCTTCTCAATAACCAAATCACACCTTTTTGCTTGAGACCCATCTTTTGTAGCATATGCCATTGTTTTATACTTCCTGAACTCTACTAGTTTTTGTCCCACCTCGTCTGTGCTTTCCATATGTTGACATACTGGCATACGCTGGAAGCCACTGCAACGCTCGCATGAACCATACAAGCATGTTGTCCTATAGAATATCTGGCCATCCTCTATTTCACATAATTTTTTTGATAAGAACTCTCTTGAAGATTTTGGTGGGGCTTCTATGCCACAATCCTACAAAACATTGTTAGTATGCAAATCTAAACATATAGAATGATAAACATCGTAATGGTTAGAAAATTCAATATGTAGTCTACAACAACAAGTAGTGCGTGTGTGATTCATCTTGACATAAAAAGGTTTAAGCAGTTCAAAAATTCTTTGAGAAATACTAATTTGAGGATAATCATTTTCAAATTTTTGAAAAATTGGGTTTGAGTCATATCCAAAAAATGCTTTGGATGTGGCTCATGATTCCGACTACCAATTCTCCTTCTTACCACATTCCTTTGATTCGGAGATGGCCTTGTGTTATTCTTCCAATACTCTTCGATTAGTGTTCTCAAGGCTTCGACAACTTCTTTAACTTTTCGTGACAGTCTCCCCGAGAATGCCCATAATTCATTTGTATCATTGCCCTCAATTCTTTGCCGCCTTTGAATTGCTCTTGATAAAGTATTTCTACCCATTTTTTCACTAGTATTTTTAATTAGGCAAGCTCTGTTTGTTTGACAACTTACCAAAGTCGATGTAATGACACGTCGGGTGACATTACTATCCTTTGAGCATGAGCTCTTACCCACACTCTCATAAGCATCCATTAGATTCTTCACAATAGTGTCTTCACTCGATGCATTCGATGTTCTCAACCCAAGAGTCTTCATGATGTTCCTATACTTTACACCCCGCATCATTTCAACAAATAGTTGACATCTTGTGGTCTCATTTAGCCTTTCAAAGAATCGTTCCCAAATCTTATCAGCATATCTTCTACAAGTGCATGTTGAAATCTTACCTTCCATGTGCTACAAAATCTCATCATTAATATTAATCAAATACTTTGGCTTTCTACGCAAAATTCTTGGTGGTGTTCTCCTAGGTACATACATCTCAGCATTAGGAATTTCATCAATATTTAATTGAGGTGGGCTAGATTGCATACCTTTGATCGAGGGTGGAGAAGAAGACATACCTTGAGGTTCACATGGGAATGATGGCATACCTTCTTCGTCAATTTTGAGTTATGATGTACTCTCAACTTGAGATGTGTTGGATGGTGTCCAACAATATTCACTTGTGGTAAATGGTGTCCCTCCATATTCACTTGCAGTAGATGGTGTCCATCAATATTCACTTGTGCTAGATGGTGTCCCTCCATATTTGCTTGTGCTTAATGGTTTCCCTTCATATTCACTTGTCGTAGAGGGTGTGTCTCCAACTACGGTATCTTAATCTTTCTTACAATGATGCTTTCGCATTCGTGCTTGTTGTGCTGCCAATTGTCATTCTCTTTTTGACGGTTGAGTTTCCTCTACAATCGGTTTGTCTTCATCAATCATTTCCAATTTCTTCTTTTCACGATATGCCGCCACCCGAACTCTCTCCTTTTCTTTCAAGGTTTCGTTCTCTTCATCTGCTAGTTTCCTCTTTGTCTTTTTCTTCGGCATGGCGGATAATTTTATCTGTACCATGGAAATGAAATGAATATTAGTTCCTAAAAAAGTGTTGAAGGAGTGGTCTATGTAATGAAATTTTGACCTTGTGCAGGGTATTTTGAAGATGTTTGATGCTTTGGAATGGTCTGGGAAGGCCCAGGTATAGGAGTTTCTATAAACCCTCCCTCTTTGCATTGAAAAATGGGGGTTTTTGTATTGGAATCCTAGTTGAGTGGTTAAGGTCCTAAGACCTAGAAATTATCTTGTTTTGAGACCTAATTAAAGATTATTTTTGGGTTTGGAAGTTTGGTGTGAAGATCTAAGGGTAGTTCCTTTGTAAAATTGGCCTACTTGGAGGCCTAAAATAGTGAAAAAGGTCATTTTTCTTAATGTTGTCCCAAAGGAGTCATGTGATGGGTTAAGGTATGTCTTGCAACTCTGAAATTGGTGCTACAATCATTCTTTTATTTTCTTGGTGTTTTTGAAAGTTTTGGAGTTAAGGGCCTAGACCTGGTTTTGCACAGTAACTAGATTCCAAGGGTGAAATTTGGGAAATAATGTTTTTGTTTGTTTTCCAGCTTGGAGGAGTGTTGGGATTGGTCCATTATGCCTTTTTAGTCTGCTTAGATGGCTCTTGAAGGCAAGTTGACATCTTCAATGGTTTTGGGTCCTCTAACTTTGCATCAAAAATGAGTATCATAGTTTGAAGTGTGTGCATGGTTTGGGAGATACATGTGACAGTTTGTAGATGCTTGGCTACTAGTAATGTGGATAGTGAACAAAGGAGCTAAGTTTGTGTGTAAGGGCAGACTTCTGAAAGGTTTCATTTTATTTGTACTAACTCAAACAAAGATTTATTAAGCAAATAATGGTTTGTTTGTGCCTTAAGAATTATAGTTTGTGTTCGTAAACAATGGTGCCATTATGGAAGATTTAAGACAACTTGTGAATGACATAATCATTGGTTGATGTTTTGGGGAACCTAGTTGATTGTAATCAGTTATTTTCAAGATTTTCAAGGTGTTTTGAAGGTCCTTAAGGAATTGGGAACTCTTAATGCTAATTTGAGTATACGAATCAAATGTTTTGTGGAGGGAAATATAGTTGAATAAGTGTGTCAAGAAAGGATTTGATTTCTTCCTTTGCACTGCATCAGTTTGTGCAGAGGTATTGGAAGGTGTTTGGACCCTTTAGAGGAATGGGAGAGGCTTGGAGTTGTCTTAAAGGATGAATTTTGGTGAATGGTTCTGAATTTCTATAATTGGTAAGTGTAAAATGGTAATTGGCAAGTGTATATAATTGTGTATATAATTTGGTAATTTAAAATGTGCATTGACAACCTAAGGTTATAATGACAAACAAAAATGAAAGCAACCCATAATAGAATGAAAGAAAATTTGTAAAGACTTCACATACCTTAAAAACCAAACTTTCAAATGGAGGAGTTCAACCCAATTATGTAGCCTTAGCTTCTTCTTTCTTCAAAATCCACAACAATTTGACTTGTTCAAAAGCTTGTTCCCTTCCACACTTCAATTGTATATTAGTTTTCACTGGAATTCAAACTTCAATTGATATTATATGTCTTTCAACTTGGAAACTTTTCTATTTCATGCAAAGGTGGTAAAAAGATCATGGAAAAGGTGATGGAATGTGAAAAAGATGCTTGCACACTTCACAACATCATCAAAAAGCTATTTTTTATCAGAGCACGTGCAGAACCAGGGGAATATGCAGACTATGGGCCTTCAAATCACGGGTATATAGAATTTTTTACCATTTTAGTGGAGTAAAAAATGCACTCATGTTATAATGCGCACACGTTATAACGTGAGCGCGTTATGTGAAATTTGGTTTTCTTAGTGTATTTTTTGAGAGTATAGGAGTTTTTGAGAGAGTGGGAGGGAGAGGGGGAGAGTGGGAGATAGAGAGGGAGGGAGAAGGGGAGAGTGGGATAAAGAGAGTGGGAGGAGAGAGGGAGAGAGAGG